>CAJQZP010001638.1:0-71747 GCA_907164705.1 Parnassius apollo | reverse complement strand
TAATTAATTAATTTTTATGCGTATTGTATTAAAATTCCATGGATATTTTTTCAAAATACAAACTGAGATTTTATTACATCCCTTTTATATTATTCACGGTTTTCATTTGTAGCTTCAATGAAATAAAAGCAAATCACAATAAAAAGAAACACAATAAATGGGCACATACTCGTAATTGACTTTTGAGTCACAAATTGGGTTTTTTTAGATAAAAGTAACAATTTTTGTGTTTATGTCTATGTATTGAGCCGCCTAAATATAAAAAAAAAAACTGAAAGGATTCATAGCTGACAAGGTATCAGTTACAAGTTATTGGTTGCGGGTGAACATGGGCACGGATGTGGTATGATGTAGTAGTCACTCAAGCTCGACTCCTATATCCAAAAACAGTTTTGTTTTTCGTAACGATCCGTCTCATTCACTTAAACCTAAAAACAATAAGGCAATAGAAGTCGTAACAGCGCTTAACTTTGTTGCCGTACGTGTGACTCGTAGGCCACAAGCTCGCAAGGAGCGTTTGTTTCGGTCACAGAGACGTAAAAATTGAGTTTTGAAGCATATCCAACTGCGGAAATTCTTCCACAACTTGTAAGTTTTTAAATAAAGAGATAACATTTCATAAATAAGTACTTAGTGTTTTATATAAAGCCTCTTTTACATCCATATATCTACGCATACATGCTCGTCGGTTAAGGGTACTTCTAACGTGGCCCATTTTCAAAATATCGCCAATTTGGTCGATAAACTTTCTTCTAAGGCGTCCCCTCCCGACTCTGCCGTTCACATTTGCCATATAAATTTGTTTTGTTAGTCTTTCCTCATTCATTCTTTCTACATAACCAAACCACCGAAGCATTCCTTTCTTAATCCTGGTCACAACATCATCTTGCATACCACATTTATCTCTTATCACGCAATTTCTCACCCTGTCATTCAGATTCAACCCTAGCATACTCCTTAAAGAGCGCATTTCTACAGCATTTATTCTACTTTCGTGCTTCTTCTGCCACACCCAGCTTTCACTACCATACATTAAAGTAGGGACTAAGATAGCATTATGAATTATAATACGTGCCTTTTTTGACATATTCTGATTCTTCATAATAGTGTCGTACCCCATTCACTCTATTCCCTGCATTTATTTGTTGTTCTATATCCTTATCATATCTACCATCCCTGCTAAATACACATCCCAAATACACAAACTCATCCACTTGCTCAATTAACTCTCCTTCTATTCTTATTTATTGATGCAATTTTAATATATTGCAAGTATAAGTAATTAAGGGGGGTAGAATAAATTCTAACTGAAACTGAAAAAAAAACAACAGATGGTCAGTTACAGATCTTTAAAACTAATAAAAATAATAAATATGTCATATATATATATATATATATATATATATATATATATAGTTTGCTGTTTGTATGATGTTATATGTATTATTCCAGGTTTCCAAAACATACCCGGATATTAAAGATAAATGGATATACTTCTCTTTAACGTTTTATTATATCCTCTTTTCTCTAGTTATAAAAGCGTCTATTACTAAAAGCGTCTATTATTGAGACACTTTCAGTTAATTAGTTATATCTTAGTGTGAGACTCCTGGATGATCAACGACGCTTAATAGAAAGTTATCGAAACGTGCGTTGCGCTGCACTATGCCCAAGTGAGAGTGAGGGCGCAATATCATACTCTGTTTTTCGCACACGTTAATTATTGGACCAGGTGGCTACGTCTTCTCAGATTTTGTGTTCTTATAAAATATTCCTTAACGCAATTATTTATAGTTTAATTTTTGTTGCATGAATGCAAGAGATATGTGTAAGCGAAATTGTGTATTTATTGTTTGTCTATGTATGTAGGCTGCAAACCAGCGACACGCGTCCCGATATTAAAAGACAGTAGAAGGAATTTCTAGTACCTTATTAATTAGATTTCTGTGGTCTCATTAGATAAGTAGTCCATATAAACAAGTTTTATTACAAACCAGGAATTCCGCAACTTCATCCATTAATTACCTCATATGAAAGTCCACTGCTGATTATAGATCTCCCGCATAGATTACCTTGTAAGGGGGAAATTTGGCATCGTTGCTACCCTTGGCAGGTGGGTTAGTGATTTTTCAATGTTACCAGGAAGAACCTGCTTCCTATCCTTTGTTTCCGTTTCCCTTTGTCACTTCATACGAAATCCACGGGACAATATGGGGTAGTGGATATACTTACACAGCTACTACACGGTCTAACGGTACATGGTCTTCGCCAACCTAAAATGACTTGAAATAATTTAGTTTACTTTTAAGTCTTCAATTTTGTTTTCAAAATGGGTTATTCCTGTTTTTATATACAGTTAGACTTGTAAGGAAAAGCATTGCACTTTTTTATATATAGAAAACATCGCATAATTGATCTCTGTGTTAGGTAATGCTTACAACATTGATATGATATTATAGGCACAGTTTATTTATATTGGATAATTATATTTATTTGCCGTGTGGTGACGGTTGAGAATACCCACTCCTCCATATCTTTCCGTGGGTATCGTAAGAGGCGACAGAGGGAGGCAGGCAGGAGATGGGTAGCAGCATCTTCCTCATAACAGTAATTATACAATAACAAACTGCGGTTGCCAACCCGCTCGCCAAGTGTGGCAACTATGGCAAACATGCCCCATGAGCAACGATACAAACAAACCGCCCTCAGTCCCTGACCGGGCCGCTATTTCCAGCTACGGTGGTGACCAAAAGGCTAGACGCAATGCAGACTGACTTACAGGCATAAAAATAACCGTGACTAAAACTACCATATAGAAAAGTACATAGTAAACATTTTAGTAAAAATTCTTTAAATAATTCTGAACTATATAGATACGATATGATGAGCGAGTAAAACTGTGCTTACCCTCTTTGTACTATTCTTGTCATATTTAATTGCTCTTATGTAAGCTTTTCGCTCCATTTACTGAACTTAATGGAGGATGTGTGTAAAGCGGAAGTAAGCCGGCGTCAGGATCGTGTATCCGGTCAACTGGGAATGGATCTAAGGTCTCGAAATTAACTCTTGTATGCATTATTTATACACTCGTCTAAAAGTTCGAGTAAATAAAATACATCAAGCTATAAAGAGACGGTATTTATACAGTCCAAAGGGATGAGAATGCTATATTGTTATCCCACATGAATATATATAAATGTACAGATATATGTTATTTTATTTTATTATTTTATATTTGTAATATTTGCATGCCATTAATAATGGCTGATTAAGCGGATATTTAATTAATACGACCGTCTTCAATGTACCTTAACGGAACGCAAATAAATATTTCATTTCATTACATTATATTTATTTACTTACAATATTACATCATAATCTATTTTGTTACATATAGTGTGTATTTATTTTAGTTTCTTTTCTTTTTCTTTTTTTCTTTTTCTTTTAATAGCTACACCTACGACAAACATCAGTCCATAGAGAATCCTTTAGGCATTATGTCCGCCCTTTATATCCTTTTTTTTAAGGGAACGCAATAAAGATTAATATAAAAAAGAAAATTAAAATAAATTCTCTAGAATTTTTGTTAATCAGGTGTTCCAGAAATTTTGTTTTCTATAATCTAATACATAAAATTTTAAGCACACACCTACTTAAAATGTACTTAAGACATTTATAAAACAATTTACCTGATAAACTTGTTTCATACCTTGTGTACGTTACACATCACTGACCTCTATATATACACTTGTAAATATAGAGGTCAGTGTTACACATAGATAAATCTTTTATTATATCTTATTGTTCTAGGTTGGTCAATTTAAACTAACTTGTGTAGGTTTCGCCGATTGCAAGGATTTAGATCATTTGCCGTTTTGTATACATGTTTAACATGTATATCAGTCTATAATTTTGACTCATGTTTTTCCCTTAATGTTATATATAGCTATAGCGTGAAAAAGTGTAAAGCTTAAAAATATGTAAGGTACGTGAGAGTGATATGGTTACCATAAGCTTTGCCGTCCTATAAAACCAAAACTATGAGGATGATACAAATAAAACACAAAGTTGTATACTATAACTAATATATTAAGAAAGAAGAAAACAAACAATATTAGGAAAACTTTGAAAAATCCAATTGAAAAACACTAACTACACTACACCATACTAATATCGACTAAAATATTTACTATAATGTCAATTGCCAAAATGGTGTCGGTAAAACAGCGCACTTTTGACCTTTTATTATTTGATTGACTGATAAAGAACTATCTTAGCACAAAGCCATCTACGCAAAAGAGGTTGTAGTTTTTGAGTTATCAGAAAGTGACCATATTAACCGCATGATGTCCAAGATTATGAAGAACTAATAAACTTGTTATGATAACGCGAATAATATTTTTGCGCACATAGTCGCGTTTTTGTTTCTCGTGTCATAAATATAAAGAGGTGGTAGATACAATAAACCAAGTTCTTTTAACACCGGTTGACACGATGGTTTAAGCGCTTATATTGCTCTGAAGTTTTTTGTGCGCGCCGTAACGAAGCATAGTAATGATTCTACGTATTATTGGTGAAACATACCAGCCGTTCTTATGTTTGTTACGTTTTATAAATGTTTTATATTGGTATTTCATAAAAATAATTTTATTGTGTTTTTTTATTAATGGCTTCATGGCGCAGTGGCCTGCCAATGAGTTGAGGCGCTGAGGGTTGCGGGTTCAAATCACGCAACAAAAAAAGTATTTCTATGGCTTACAAAAACTGTTCCAGGTCTGAATTTTTGTCCTTGTACAATTTATGTATGTAAACTGTCTTCTCGATACAGAAGAAAATCCTGGAGTGGGAGATGAACTTTAATTACCTTAGAGGAGCAGGATATCTTGTATATGTGAAATCAAATCATCTACTCGATCCTCAGAAAGCCAAGTTTGCGTAATGTGCCTTTAGTATAGTCAACTTCAAAAAGGAGATTCTCAATTCGTCTATTTTTTTTGTATGTATGTTACGTAACATCTTCTCCGTTCATCATCTTTTTTAAATGATAAAGTAAATGGGCTTTATGTTAATATTTAAATTTAAAGAAAAGTCACCCTCCTTCTAGAAAAAAGAAGTTGAATTTTTTGATTATTGAAAAGCTGAACACTGTATAATAAATATAGTAAGGCTACGAACATAAAACCGAAGAATTAAATATTTCTATAGAAATGCACCAAGCATGGACTAGCGTATATCAAGCGTTTTATCTCTGAAACCTTACACTGAAATACTGAATATTACTTTTTAGTAGAAGTAGGGCAAAGAAGTATGCAAGATAATGTGACCAGCATTAAGAAATTAATGCTTCGGTGTGGTTATGTAGAAAGACTGAACGGGGAAAGAGTGACAAAGCAAATTTATATTGCAGAAGTGAACGACAGATTCGGGAAGGGACGCAATAGACGAAAGAATTATCTAACAAGTTGATGGGGATACAATGGGCCATGTTAAGAGTACCCTTAACTGACGAGCGCTATGCGGTATATGGAAGTAAAGGAGACGAGAAAGATGTGCCAGAATCGTATCAAATGAAATTCCGTAGTTTTTACTTACGTAAGTGTTTATGTTACTTTATATGTTTTGTAAGAAGTAAAGACGTCAAAGGAGCACACAGTCCACGTGATGGTAAGCGAAGGCCTTTCATTAATTCCTTCATTTCAGTCTATCAAGAGTCCACTTCCGGAAACCTTCCCCACAGATTGCCACATTGCGGATTTTGCCATAGATGTTACGCTTGGCAGGCGTGTTGGCATTCACTGTTTTTTATTATTTTCATTTGTTATTAGAAAGACGCTGTTGCCTATTTCCTGTATCAGTTTCCTCCATCGCTTCTTACGATATCTACGGAATGATAATAATATACATAACAATAGCCTATAGATTATATAGGAGAGGGGGCAAACGGATATACAGCTCACCTAATGGTAAGTAATTACCTCCACCCATGAACAACTGCAACAACCAGGGGAATTGCAGATGCGTTTCCGGATTTTTAAAAAGGAGTAGGCTCTTTTCTTGATGGTTCCTAAGTCGTAACGGTCCGGAAAAATCTCTAGTGGTAGTTGATTCCACAAGGAAGTTGTGCGATGAAGCAAGTCCTTATAAGTCGCACAGTGGTAAACCGCCAGTTATCCTGATTGTATAGATAGTATAGCGAGTTTTGTCGCGATGTGGGATGATGAAATTGTACGGTACTACGACGAATTCCTCAGAGCACTCCCCCGTGGTAAATACGATAAAATACGCAAAGAGATGCAACATTACTTCGCAGTGCCAGTGAGTCAAGCTGATCGGAAAAAGCTTAGTCGCCGATGATTCGAACATCTCTGTGCTGAACGCGATCAAATGGAAGGAGCTGGCACTGGGGAGCCCCAGCCCAGAGATGGGAACAATATTCCATGTGCGGCCGAATTTGTGCCTTGTAAAGTTGCAGGCGGTGAGTCGCACTCCGCTGAGCACCCTAAGTCTATTCTAATTCTAATATTTTTCTACTGACTTTATGATAGCCGTGGTAGCTGCCTCCCTCAGCTTAGCGCTCGCTGTAAATTTCACAGTAGGCGAGTAACCCAAATTCTGTCACATGTCTAATAGATGTGACAGAATCTAGTTACCGTTAAAAAAGTTTATTTAGGTGACTCATAACAAACAGAACTAAGCGTGCGATGCTGACACGACCGGTAGAGATTGAAACTGAAAGTAAAAACTTGGATATATACATCTACTAATCTGTATTAATATACGAAAAACGAAGGAAATACCGTATTCCTCTGCCCATGCAGTATTTCCTTCGATTTTTGTCAGTGTTGCCAACACCTAAAATTGAAGTAATGTAAGATAATCCATCATCGTATTGATACGTTGGTGATTATGGGCGACTATAGGTAACATCATAAATATTTCATGGCCCGCCAATACGAGCATTTTAACAATGTCTTTTCAATAAACATTACCAACAGGTATTCAAAAATTAAAGTTTAAACTAAATAGTAAGCTACTAAAGAATCCTTCCACTAAATGGTCCTTAATTCGCCTGTTTTTTTTTTTTAAATTTTAATGAATTTTTAAATTAAATATATGATTAAAAATTTATTAAAAAATAATTAAGCCTTTCACCTTAAAATTGTAAATAAAAATACTTAGAGTAGTAGAAACAGAAATCATTTTATTTTTTAATTCTTCGAACTTGGTTATTACTTTTTACAAAAATTTATTTAATTTTATACGCAACAACACAGCTCGTCAGTCAGCTCGTCCTTAAAAGTCAGAACGCGGAATGAGTTGCAGTGTTCTGTCAACCGCTAAATTACATCGTCTATTAGCGGAAACATGGTGCAGCGTTAAATAATCTGCTTTATTGTATTATAAAATATGCACTTGATTATTCTTTACAAAGCTGAACTAACAAACGAACGTATAGTTAACCTGATAGTAAGTAGCTTGTGTAGCTCATGGACATACAGCCAACTTCTAACAAGAAAGCCTACAGATGCGTTGTTTTCTACTAAGTCGTAAAGACTACGGCCCGATTTATATTTTGAGAAGCGGTAAAGACCGATTTTCACTTCGAAAAGTACAGTAGCGAGTTTAGTTGCAGGACAGTTGACATTAAACAGTTAAGTGGGTAGTAGCGTTCAAACAATGTCTTCGTGACGAGTTTATTTAAGGACAATAGTTCATAGAGCTCTTTGGGGTATGACGTTTCAAGACTACAGAATTTTTCTGGTTTTCGTTTAATATGATTCTAGGATTACGTCAAGAATTAAATGATTCATTCAGAGAAGTATTAATCGTTGTCGTTAAAGAAGTTTTTAATAATTTTCATGAGTGCAGCATCTCAAGCAGATTTAATTTTACAATTAGAACTTCTACTATTATTTAACATTCGTTTTCTAAATACTCTTGTACAAGTTTATACGTGATATCTTCCATCCATTTTATTATTAAAACTCAATATAAATCGTATAAATATTCAATAAACAGTTTCGTACAAACTTTGTGGCGAGTTTAATTATAAAAGTACAATTGTACGTTTTGGCGCGTAAACGTTGCGTCCTGTCAACTTATTCACTGAACTAAACTCGCTCATTTACACGAACGGCGAGTTTAGTTGCGGGTGGCGGGAGACGCGTGGAAGGGCAGCACTTCGCACTTAACTCGCCGAAAAATAGCTCGGCCGGCTATCCCTTTCAACTTAATCGTTAACTTGCTACTTAATTCGCTTATCGCCGTTCAAACGAGGTTCAAACTTAACTCGCCAGGTTCGGAAGTTAACTCGCTACTGTACTTGTCGAAGTGTAAATCGGTCTTAAGTACGAGTAGCAAGTGCAACTGACAAATGACAAGTGCTTAGTACGTATGAACGGCAGTGACAAATGATAAGTGTGAATAAAATTCGCACTAAGCACTTGTCACTTGTCAGTTGCACTTACCACTCACACTTGTCACTTCTCAAAATGTAAAACGGGTCTAATATGGAAGTGTACTCCTAATCTGCAGCATCCGCTTAATTATTAGTAATCTATGAGCGAGCTTCTTTAGCGTGCACTCTAAGTTATTAAAAGTGAAAAGCTTTTATTTCAAAATGCTTAAGATTAATGATGTGCCATAAAAAGTTAAATAATATATATTGTATAATAACTAAATTCTCCGTTTCTTTCAAAATATACTGAACGCTATATTTTGTTATATTTAAAATAAAAATACGTGGCACTCGGTGACTGCCGCGGTAAAGCTATTGAATAGCATTTTTTATCAACTTATGCAATTATAATTATTTATTTATTTTATTTATGCAGTTAAGTCTTTGATATTAAATCAAGTTACACTTTTTGAGCGTGGTGACCGATAAGAAAACAATTTTTTTTCTCTTATTGAATAAATGAGAAGTTAATATTGTTTAAAATATTTTTAATATCTTACAATACATGTAGGTTATTCAGGAATTTTTATCATTGAGTTAGCAGCTAGTGTACACGCATACGTCTAGTCGCACGCACACAAACACCGTGCCGAACTCTGCCGAGTGCCGAAGTCTGCCGAACTGAAACGACGTTAGACGATGCACGGCTTTCAACGCCACACCTCCGTGCCTGTCTGAATGGGGAGCGTGAGGTTTTTTTCGTTACGGAATTTCTGGATTCGGTCCCCGCGCTCCCGCACTCAAAGCCCGCGATAGAAGCTATGCAATAGCTTAAAAAACAAACGAAACTTACTTATCCTTATAAAAATATTAGTATTTGCACCGCAAATATAGTAGGATACTATATTATATAGTAGGGTTGGTAACCCTAACAAAAGTTCATATCCAGCAGTGAGCTTTTACGGGATGATAAAAAAGAAGAGAGAATAAAAAAGAGATTTCTTTGTTTATACAATTTATACAACATAAATAACCACCATTTTCTTGCAGATGCTAGACACTGCTACTTACGTCCTCTTATTACTTAGGCAGCGCGAAAATCTACATTACCCCTTCTTCTTCGATGGCTCAACATCGCAGTGGCTGAATTTAGCGGTGACATCCCGGGGACGCATGTTTGGATCCTTCATGGAACAAGAGATTGTATGGCCTACGGATGGTTACGTCGGGATGTAAATTTTTTGATGTAAGCAACACAGCTCCAAAAAACATTGTCCTCCATACAGAATCCTTGGCGCTAACCAGTAAGAAACGCTCTTACTCCTTTTTAATAGGCCGGCAAAACACCTACAATTTCCCTGGTGTTCCAGTTGTTCACGGGCAGCCCTAGACACTTATTATCAGGTAAGCTTACTTGTTCCCTCGCCTCCTTCTTCTATTCTTAAAAAAATTATGGAATCATGCAGCTACTATGTGGAGATTTTACCTGCAGCTCTATAATGGTTGTAGTACGGATGTGTCAACTCAACTTGGAAAGGATACGCGCTCACAGAATATTACTCTGGTATAATACAAAATCTGGTGAAATAAATAGGAACTACGAATTTATGCTACTGTTTCGTGTAGAGTACCGGAGACCCTTTTTATTGGAAATGAAATTTTTCATTAGGCTCTCTTGGTATTACGATGTCTATGGGCTACTGCATCTATTTATCTAGTACACTGTGTACTCGTTTGTCACCCTTATTCTATAAAAAAGATTTCTTACAACAAGTTATTATGAACACTTTTATTAAAAACTTAATTTCCAGTACGCAAAAGTACATCGTACTAAGTACAGAATATTAAATGTATTTCAGGAAAAAGAGTACGTAACAAAGAATTGTTTACAGAGATCTCCAGCGGCGAGTGTGGTGTTTGCAGATATATTGCATTGAATAATTAATCGCACCGCAATGGGAATTACCCGTAATCCGTTGTATAAAATTTATTTCCTTAGAGTTTTTAAGCTATTGCATAGCTTCTATCGCGGGCCTTGAGTGCGGGAAAATCCAGAAATTCCGTAACGAAAAAAAACCTCACGCTCTCCGACGGGCACGGAGGTGTGTCTTGAAGGCCGTGCATTGTCTAATGATGGTCTAACGTCGTTTCCTCAGTCTTCGACACGGTGTTTGTGTATAAAGTGTTTTGAAATTTTGAATATGAATGAACAAAGTGCATTTATTATTAATGAAGAAAGTCACGAAAAAATAGTGAAAGAAAATGAGTGAGTACTCTATATACATACCTACATTTTATTATTATCACAAATGCAGTACTAATTTTGAATTGAAAATATAATACTGCTATAAAGATAACCTAAATTTTTGATATTAAAATGAGCGATATTAAAAGTAGCCCTCTTTATATACACACAAACACACACACGCGTATAGTTTAAATTCTCAATTTAGATTCTCAATATGTATATATATACTCGATTAACCGGACTAATTGTTGCCGTTAGGGATTCGGATAATCGAAAATCCGGATGATCGAATGTATGAAGAAAAGATGTTTTTGTGCATTTGTAGTACATATGTACATACATAATGTTATGTGTTTATTAAAAACAACAATTTCAACGAAAATCAATGTTTATTAAGAAATTATTATTTTTTAATAAACATTGATTAAATTCCATGAAGAGATATAAATCTATATAACCATCCGTTACTTGCGACAAACGAGCCGCCGTCACCTAATTTTTTATTTAACTGTAATGCTTTTTCACAAAGCAAAGGGCCAGATATCATTTGCCCAGTTGATCGTTTTTGTAAAAACCAACAATACAAAGCGTCTTCTAATTGCCAATTTACTCGCGGTCCGGGACGGGGGTTTGTTAGCGCCTGATAGTAGATCGTCTTATCTTAAGCGGTGTGAAGCGACAATTAGTGAGGTGCGGGAGGGGGAGGCTAGCTGCATTTGTGCGCGCGGTCGGTCACCCCTAAAGTTGGGCGTTATAACATACAACAGATAATATATTTCATTATATATTTTTAATCTTACAACACATTAGAATAATGAACCATTGACTGTTATAATATTATATTCATTATCGTTATATATATAGCGTCATCTGTTTACGTTTACGGTCCAACCGTCGCGTCGGCCGAGACAATGGGAGTCAATAAAATACTACCTACATTCATTATGCCACAAGGATTGCGTATAGCTTACACTAATTTAAACTCTAAGCTAACTTAAAAAGAGCTTATTTTACTAACACTAAATTATAACGGTAAACAAAAATATAT
Organism: Parnassius apollo; assembly: GCA_907164705.1. NCBI lineage: Eukaryota > Metazoa > Arthropoda > Insecta > Lepidoptera > Papilionidae > Parnassius > Parnassius apollo. Next base: position 60,053 of record CAJQZP010001638.1, on the reverse strand, counting down.
TATTTCCTTCATTAGTTGCCTGTTGTGCCTGTTATTTAATTAGGCTGTTGTAATATATAATATATCAGTTTAGTGTTCAGTTAGCTGTCTAGCTGAGATGACAATGACACTGTTATCTGTTAAATAAAAAGTATATACGTAATGTTTTGATAGCAGGTCCCCATAATACGTGAAAAAGCTATTGTTGTTTTTGTTTATTTTTCGTTAAACAAAACGCGAACACAGCCGACGACTGAACTGAACTAACCGCGTGTACAATGTAATATTTAAAACTGTTATAATATATTATAACAGTTTAAAACAACAGTTAGAAAAATATATTACAACAACATAACGAATTAGAAAAATATAACAGTTTCGCCCATCTTTAGTCACCTCTGTTGGCATCGAGCCGAGCTAGGGAGCAGACGGCGGGGCCGGGCTGCACCCGACCCGCCGCTAGGGCGCGCTCCTAGCTAGGCACGCGGCGCCTGCGCCAATGACGTTCTCCGGTCGCATTATAGGGGTCGCGAGAGTTTTTGCGCGAAGCCGGGTTGTTCATATATTGAAAGTCTCCTTGTTTTGTCTTAGACTTATGTTAATAGAGCGTGCCATTTGAACTTAAAGACAATTAATTGGACAATAAATAATAAGTGACAAATCTTGCCGTGGAGCGTGGAACTGAGTAGTTGCGCGTCTTGTTAATATAATTGCCGTACGGCCGCCCTGACGTATGTACTGCGCGAATCTGAGTTTTTTGCGACGCGGTCCGGTGATACAGTATTTTTCACAAATAGTGAGTTCGTTATAACGCGGGTTCGGTTAAATCTGGTTGAATTTGATTGGATTAACCTAAGTAACTTGAATTAATATCAAAGAAAAAGAAATACTGCATAAATAAAATAAATAAATAATTATAATTGCATAAGTTGATTAAAATGCTATGCTATGCTTTTTTTACAGATTGTCAGAATTAAGCTTTAAGAAATTGTTTATAATTTAAATATAATGTTATTGTAAATTATATCACACCCGTAAAATAACCGTGCCGTAAACATACAGTATTATATTATGGCGGTGATACACTACCCCAGATTGTCCTGTGGGTTTCGTTCGGTGTAACAAAGGAAAACAAACCAGGATATGGACAGCACCATCTTTCTAATGATTACTAAAAATAAAAGCAGAATACGAACAAAAGTATTTCATTCCATTCCATTTCATTAAATTCCATTTAATTTCATACCATTCCGATTCATCCTACTCAATTCCATTCCATTCCGTTCCATTTAATTCTGTTACATTACATTTCATTTCATCATATTGCATCCTAGTCAATCTTTATACCATCCCATCCCATCTCATTACATCCCAAGCCATCTTATTTCATCCCATCCTATCCTATTCGAACCGTTTTGCACTGGATGCTACCCAAAAGGAACTGGCACTGGTGTGGCCCGACCCAGAGAAAAGAACAGTATTCCATGTGAGGCCGAACATGTGCCTAGTAAAGTTGTCTCGCTCTGTCGGGCGCTTTCATAGCCCGCCAAGCTTTCTTGAGGCCAATTTGACCTTTCCTTCTAAGTATCTCTATCTCGAAAGTGAACATCAGTCGGTATGTATCGATAATAGGATTATGATGTTAGCTAAGGCATTCTTTAACAGAAATCGTTAAAAGAAAAAGATAGGAAGTTTACATTAATCGCTCAAATAAAAAATGTTTGTGGCGCGTCTGAAATCACTTAGTTGTGATAACCGTATATGGAAATGGCTTTTGATTGAATATATTGAACAGAAAACTTTTGCGCAGAGATCTGCACTGATAAAAACATATTATAATTATTTAAACTAATTCTGATCCATAAAGTTTCACTTTATTCAAGCAATTGAATAGTAATCCCGTTCCCAGAGTAAGCTTAGTCGAATGCAGAGCAGAAAGTATCAGCACGCTGAAATCGTGAAAGTGGGGTAAAACGAAGTTATTTCGGATATACAATTACCGAATAGAATTTTTTGTGCTACAGTTGTGGAATATTTCTGCATATGGCGGAAAACATTTCGGTGTTTACTAAAACACACTTATTTTGCTTGCAATTCGTGGAAGATCTAGTTGTATTTTGGGAGCGCCGTATTTTGTTAATCGAGCATAGATGTAGGTGTCTAAGGTTCAAAGCGTCTACATTCCATCAGTTAAAGAAAAAAGATAGACAGAGAAACAAGATAAAAATGGCATCTTTAATATTTAAATGAATAATAGCGACGTTAAGTATGTAGGAATCGGTGTTCTTTCGCGAGGATTTGTGGTCTATCAAATCTGATGTAATAGATAGACCACAAATCCTCGCGAAAGAACACCGATTCCTACCAAAGATGATACGTGAGGCTATTGAAATTAAAAAAACATCCTAATTTCAATAGAGAAGGAGGCTGGGTACTACCACCTGCTTGGGATCCTATAATCAATAAAATTAAAACTAAACCCAAGCATACCACTGCAAGACCTCAAGACACAGTCAGTTCATTTTGCATAGATCGGACCATAAACAATAATAAAAAAGCTGAAGGTACTCCGGGTTTAACAATGACATCGGGACGTCAGTCATCTCAGTCCCCCGTGACCATGGGTGCTGGAAAGCGCCCGAAACGTCGGGAATTAAAAATAAAAGTAAATAAAAAGTAAAAATAAACGCGATAAAATCCGTAAAAGTAGTTTTAATCATGTATAGTGTTCGCGTAAATATAAGAAATCATTCTAATAAACTTGTTATTAGGGCATGTTAATGATTTCTTATATTTGATTAAAACTACTTTTACGGATTTTATCGCGTTGTATTTATATTAATTTTAATACCCGACGTTTCGGGTGCTTTCCAGCACCCATGGTCACGGGGGACTGAGGTGACTGACGTCCCGATGTCAAAGTTAACCCGGAGTACCTTCAGCTTTTTAATTATTGTCTTTGGTCCGATCTACGCAGAATGAACTAACTGTATTTTGAAGTCTTGCAGTGGTATGCTTGGGTTTAGTTTTAATTTTATTAATTATAGGATCCCAAGCAGGTGGTAGTACCCAGCCTCCTTCTCTATTGAAATTAGGATGTTTTTTAATTTTAATAGCCTCACGTATCATCCTTGGTAGGAATCGATGTTCTTTCGCGAGGATTTGTGGTCTATCAAATCTGATGTAATGGTTGCAACCATCAATTAGGGCATGTTATTCATTTTCATTTATGTCGGTGCTTATGGAGTGATGACCGGAAGGAAGCCTATGTTCAGCACTGAACCTTATGGGCGCTGATGGGATGAAATGATGATGATCATGATTCCAGTATCAAAATCCAAAATTACAGTCCCAGAATACCAGCTATGTATAATATACCCCCTTCCCCCCCCCTTGAAGCAATCTACCTGGTAAGTCTATGTTCAGTAGTAAACTTTTAATACTCTGTAAAAAATCATGTGGCCCACGATACATGCCCACCTGATAGTAAATGGTACTGTGGCCCATAGACATTCATATAACATCAATCAAGAATTAAAATCTAAATGTGTTGTCACCCTTGAGAACTACCAGTTCTCTACACATACCATACGAAACACAGAAGCATTCAGCTGCTGTTTTATTCTGATAATATATGTGAAAGCATGGTCCTTTACGGTTGAGCCAAACAAGAATCTACCACGTATAAAAGTGAAATCCGTGCAATGGGCCACCCATATAGCTTGAAGAACCGACAACTGATGTGGAAGAAAGTTTCTCGAGTGGCAGACTCGTACCAGTAGGCGAAGCACAAGGTGGCCCCCCACTAGATGAAGTGACGCCCTGGTACGACGTGCAGGAAGTCGAGAAAAATATGATAATATTAATTGTTACGCATATGTTTTAATCATGTATTGTGTACACCGCGTCAAATATTTAATGCCAAGTTTTAAGTTCCTTTTTTTCCCTTTTTCTTTTTGTAATTCTTATTTCTACTGTATCATAATTTTATTTTAAAGGAAACGCATCAACTAAGACGAGTTTTCTTCTAATATGGAAGCAAGTATGCTTGGAAATTAGAGTACGGTGGTATTAATTGCTTAGAAATAATTGATATATGGTACAAACAATTACTCTCAATCAATTCTGATGCTTCTCTGACGCTAGCTCGAATAGAGGAACTAAATTCCTATTAGTTTAATGTGTACCTTGTGCGTTTAAATAACATATAATACAAATACATATTCAGCATCATGCATGTAATCCTCAAGGGTAGACAGAGTCTAAAGAGAGTTACTCTGCCACATTTAGTCAAAAAATATGGATTTGGATGAAACATTGTGAAAGTAGCGATAGGTGGCTTATATCGTCTACACAATCGCAAACCCTTTGTTCCATTAATCAGTCACCTTTGATACATGCTAGGCAAGTAACACTGTCGGCACATTCTTTAATTTCATTTCATTTCTTTATTATAAATCTGTGACCAACATGAAGATATTTTCGAAGATTCTCATGTAGTGATGACTGTTGACGTCAGAATTATATCACCAAATTTTTTTAAGTCAAAAAAGGAAATTTTTGAAAATATCAGAAAGATAAGGATAATGATAGGCGGAGATATATCACCACGTAAATGTCATATAAAGTACCCTGTCCAGGGATGGGGATCACGATCAAAAGTGCGATAAGAACTTATAATGTCTTCCAAATCGAATTACAGTCGCGAGGGCCAGCCTTTATGGAGTCTATTCATCTGAGCAAGACAGGATAATAGTGCCTAAGTGTACGTGTAAGAAATTTTCAGTAGCAGCCCAGATTCACGAAAATGGTGTTGTTTTACCAGCGTGCCTCGAAATGAACGTAAAGCCGTTGAACCTGCACCTGATCTCTCTGCGTCGGATTGCCATACCATCGGACTATGAGAGTGAGGGTGCACCCGTGCTTGTGCTCAGACTGCTACACTATAATTAGGTCTTGTGCAGATGTCTGGTCACCATTAAGACTGGCCGCCGTTACCGAAATTCAATCTGAGGGACATTATTATTATTATGCAAACTGGAATGACTATTTCCTTCATGTAAATTACGATAAGTTATGTCCGTTTGTAAAGGCCATGTTGGACTCTATTATAGATTTCATGGCTATATTTTAAAACAACAATGTCATTTATTACAGCAGCAGTTATCTTAAATACGGACCTAACTTGACGTCGTAACGTATTGTAATTTATTTTTACTCCTTTTTTGTGATATCAAATAAAGTTCCATTTTTTCTTTATTTCTTTCTTTCTTGAATGAGACGGGTAGTAGCATCTTCCTGATAAAATCTGATTCATTTAAAAAAATGTTTTTCAAAAGCTATTGCCTAGCGTGGCAGCAATTTAGCATATATACTCACTGCGTGACAATTGCTTTATATCATTTGTGGCAATCTACGGAAGAGCATACGTACAGCAATGGACTTGTGTTAAGCTGTAATGATTGGATGAGGAAAGAGTTTGTCCGACAAGACGTGTATGACAAACTTTACAATATATCACGTACTGTCAGAAATGTTGTTTAACCGCGGTTTAATAACTAAAACTAGTTTTTGGTTTTTTAATTATATAAAAAAAGTAAAGTAAAGTTACAGCCTATATACGTCCCACTGCTGGGCTCAGGCCTCCTCTCATTTCTGAGAGGGTTTAGGGCAAGGAAGTGTCCGCCGCGCTGCCCAAATGTGTGTTGACGAACTTCACATGTCTTCGAAATATTTTTTTTCTTATTCCTCAGACATGCAGGTTTCCTCACGATGTTTTCCTTCACCGCCGAGCACGTGGTAAATCAGCACTTAAAATTGCAATTAACAATTTCATTGGTGCCGGCGGGGATCGAACCCGGGATACTCGCGTTCTGTTATATTTACAGCGAGCGTTAACCACTGAGCTACCACGGCTCTTTAATTATATAATCATTTTAAATATAAAAGAAATATCGGCTGCACTGCTTTCTTTTATTAAAATCTTACTGGAACCAAAGGTACGTGGCAATTTTATGTTATTATGGCTCCAACTGTAAAATAAAAGATCTAAGAAGGCAATTTTCTCTCTAAATTCCAGCCTATAGATTCTGCTCCCTACAGATTACCTGACCTACAGAGCGTACATTATTTATTACACTGCCGCTGCATCCACCGCGCCGAACTGCAGCCCGCTTGCCGCTTGGGATCTTTATCTAATAATGTATATCAAAGAAGGTAATAAATAGGGTATTTCGGCTTACGAAATATTATTATAGGGACATCTTTGGCAATTTATAACATTAAAATTACATATTTTATTATTTTTATTTCCTTAAAAATGATTTTATAGAAGTAATAGTGACAAACAAGGGAACGGAATATCTGATAGTAAGTGGATGCTGTTCCGTAGACATATGTATCTATGATCGGTTAAGAATCAAAATGCGGATGCGTTGTTATACTTCCCTTGGCCGGACACAAAGTTCCTCTTATTTCTAAAAGGGGATTGGAACATGAAAAATACCGTCACGTTGCTGTGATGCGTGTTGCCATATTAATTTATCAAAAAGTATATTTACTTACTATAAGTATTACTTTTTACATAAATCAAATACAGTGATAAATCAACACTTACAATTTTAGTAAATAACTTTATTCAATAGACAGTTAAACAATAGTGGCGTGTCGTGTATTAACGTGTCGTGTATTGACGTGTCGTGTATTGACGTGCCGTGTATTGACGTGTCGTGTATTGTCGTGCGGTGTATTGACGTGTAGTGTAGTGGCGAGTAGTTGTGGTGTAAGAGTATCCACTACACCATATCATGGCGTGAGTGTCGTAAGAAGCGACGGAGGGAAACAAATAAGGAGATGGGCAGCAGCGTCTTCCTAATAACGACTTAAATTAAAAACTGCGGTTGCCAACCCACTTGCCAAGCGTGGCAACTGTGGCAAAAATTCCATGGGGAAGGTTCGAGGTTCAGCAGTGGAGTTTAATAGGCTGTAACAGTAACGGTATTCCTATGTGCATCGAATTCAGTTCAGTTTATAAAAAAAATTAAGTTTGTTTAATAAGCAATTTCACTGTTAATTTCAATTCTCAGTATTTAATACGTATTATCCACGCTTTCAATTGCACATTTATAGATAAGTCTACGGCGACAATCTGTAGTCTGTTGTGCAACAGTTTGAAAACAGACTATTATGTGTTTGACATTGACAGTATCAAACGAGAAAATATTATGTTCTCTCGGTAAATAGTATCTAATAATTTTCTGTGCTTGGTTTCAATATTATGCGATTAAAATTGACGTTATGAGCAAAAACAACGAATGTTTCACTATAGTATAAATCACTATGTCTGATGATGAATACACAACCCACCTGATGGTAACTGGCTACTCACAGCGCTTGGTCACTTTAAACCGACTTCAAATAAAGAAGGTTGCATGTGCGTTGTTACCTCTGGGAACTAAGATTGAACACCTTACAGCCAGTAATTATACCTACTATCTATTCTTTTCAAGCCAGGACAGCTGTGCAGGCCTAGACGAACCTCTAGGCGGGAAAGGTGTCCAACCACCTACTGACTACAGGTTAAGAAATAGTCTAAGAAAAGTCTGATTTGCATGACGATGCTGTGATAAAAATTAAGGAAGGAATGCTTCCGTAGCTCAAAAATTTTGAAAGAATGAATAAGACAAAAGTGACCAAGAAATTTATGCTGCAAAAATGAGTACCAGTGTCAGCAAGATACACACTGGATGGAAATTTATTGACCAAATTGACGATATATAGTAGAAAAACCAAAATAAGAGTACCTTTAACAGACGAGCACGTATGCATAGATGTATGGATATGAAAGTAGCAACAGAGGTGTATCAGGATCGTGCCAAATGAAAATTTACATCATGATTATAAATAATACAGTCCATCATTTGTCTGACTTGACTTGCATCCCTCGACTACTTGCCCAATTAACACAACTTAATTAATAATATAAATCTTATATTACACACAGCACACAGCTCTTAACATAAGTGATTTTAAATTTAAGGTGAGTTGAGGCTTAAAATGGAAAGTTTTACAGTTTGCAAAGCTTTTAAGGTCCCAGTGAAGTTACTTATTATTATGTATTTTTGAGATAAAGTATCAAAGTTAACTTAACTTTAAACACCAAGTGCGGCGTTCGGAGTTTTAGTAATTTTACCAAACCTTTGGTAATTTGTCCTGGTTTCCGTCATATTTTATTAAATTTCATAGCAAAATAACGTATATATAAAAGAAATTATTATTATATATTTATTTGCAAAAACACACAAAAATTTCTAATGGAATAATACAGATGGGAAAGGTAACACGACAGAAGAAAAAAAATACATATGCCTAACGAGAAACTGCGTTATGACGAACGCAGAGTTGTTACTCATACGTTATGAGTAATTTGCGAGTTTTGTTTTACCAAATAATTATTATATTTTTTAATAAAATAAGGGTGACAAACGACCCCACAGTCCATTTGATGGTTAAAAGTGGATACTGTGGTTCATTGACATCTATATCTATCCTCGAATAAGAATCTAGATACAGAATGAGTTGAGGACTAAGATGAAATGCTTTATTTTAAGTTAAAAGCGTCTCCGGTTTTCTACTCTTATCATACGAAACAGCAATAAGTTACTATTTCGCTTTGTTATTATGTAAGAGCGTGGTCCTTCCCCGGCTGAGCCGATCTATTTTGTACAACAAACATAATAAAGCTGCAGCATAGTTCTACTACGCGTAAATTATCTTTGAATATTGTCAGTTTATACTAATACCATAATCAATGCTGAATAAGTGTTGTTATTTCCAGAATTATCCCTTTGGTAAAGCTGTATATGCCGTCAATTTGGTTTCATTATCGTGAGAACAACGTTTACGAACGTATTTACAAGCGGCAATGTTGGTGTAACGAGCAGATGCGGCGAGCGAAGTGCGTAATGAAACGGTTCTTGCCAGCCTTTTAACCGTAGCTATTTCGCCCGCTATTAGTATACATTACGACAGAGTTTTTTTTTTTTAAATAAAATTGAAACTATCTGATGAAAAGTGACTACAGCAGCGCATGATGCAGCCACGCAACTTACTTCAAACAAAGGAGGCTACAGTTGCGTTGTCACCTCTGAACACTACACTGCCTCAGACGCTGTAACTATACTGGCTTTCTATTCACTTCAGACCGAAGCAGAGCACATACACATGCACTACTGCTTGGCGGCACCAGTAGAATGGAGTCTTAGGCAGAAATTGAGTCGTTAGCGCGATTGCTGGACATGATGTCCTGAGTTTGAATCCCGGTTCGGGTTAAAATCAATTATTGGGTTTTACGTCAAGAAATTCTTTGGCGTTTCACCCCCATAGAACTAAAAACGTGAAGGAATAGAGCGTGCACCTGTGCTTGCGCACGTACTCGTCTAATGCTATAGTCCTGTCTTGTGCAGATCACTAGGCTCCATTGACACTGACCGCCGTGACAGGGATTCGGTATTGAGGACATTTTTATACTTCCAACTGTACATATATTATTTAAAGTTGACGGATAAACAAATATTTTGTTCACTGCTATGGGGTTGATGTGACGACTATTTACGGTTTTAGGGGGAATATAATAGGTTGGGGGAAAAATTTTTTCTTCATATTGTGTTTGTATAAAATTGAAGAAAAATCTCTTTGGTTGTACAGTTTGTATCTGATTGGTTTTAATATCATTAGATTTAGGATAACTTTTTTCCAAACTATTATATATTAAAAAAAAGTCTATTTAGTAAATTGTTATATAATTTAAAGACTATTTTTTGAAGTTTTATTGCTTTAAAATCTATGGATCAAAAATTGCATCAGAAATTTCTATCTAAATCGGTCAATGTATTTTGTATAAAGGGTTGGTTTTCAATATCCTAAATTTGCATAGAAGGTTCAGAATGAGTAATACAGGCAAATGGTGAAGAAAACTTAATAATAGAACATCTCAAACATTTTGTTCTTTTTTATTTCGAATTCAAAATGCGTGGTAATGCTTTATTTTAACTGATTTTATTGCTCACACACAAATTCGTAAGGCTTGATCGGTAGGCAAAAACGCTATTGCCTATACATTATATTCAATTTGGTATAACTTTACATGGTAGAGTCATGCTGATGCTATATTATGGTTGCAGCACGAATGGGTTGGCTCCACCGGGGAAGGACCACGCTATCACAGAATACCAGCATCAAATAGCACCTCAATGCTGTTGTGTATCGTATGGTGAGTGTAGAAAACCGAGGCGACGGAAGGAAATAAAATAGGATATGGGCAGTAGCGGTTGTTAACCCCGGGAGGGTTAACGTGGCAAATATAGCAAATATTACCCCTACGAGGACATCAATGGGCTACGTCAATGGACTTTTGATAGGCTGTAACCGTAACGATAGGGTTGTGGCGTAACTCGCTTCACTTAGACCTACGCAAATCCGCTCCGCGCATGAAGATTAAGCCACACGCTTATATCACGCCACAACCAGGGAACAATGCAAATCATCGAAGGCAAGATAAGACACCGCGCCTTCAACAGAGCACGAGAATGTACGATGTTCATTCCGCCTGCAACCGGCAAAGCAACAGGACGCGACGCGCTACTTATATCAGTTAACTTACATTGTTCTCGTAGTTAATTTCATCTTGTAAAATTGTTTGTAGTAAAAGTTGTTTATTACGTGGAAATAACATTACTTCATTCGAGTCAGTTAATTCTTATTCCTGCCCTTCATTAGTATTCGATTATTTACAATATAATGTAATGTAAATATAACGTATTCGAACACAACCTTGGGTGTGGTTTTCGCATCATTCCCACATTTGAATACAACGTTGGGGCGTGGCCCCACAGGGTTGGACACAGATTTTATTCCGAACCAGTTGTAAAGTAAAAAATAACTTTCAATATGAATAACATGTGATCTATATTGAATAAAAAACTATTCTATTCTATTTTCTATTTAAACGAGTAAGAGGCTCACCTGATGGTAAGTGTCGACCGCAGCACATGATTACAGATGCGTCGCCGGCATTTTAAATAGGAGTAAGCACGTTTCTTGAAGATCTGTATGTAATATCAAGGGTCTCTACCGATACCAAGTACGGAGAATACGGAGAATTTTTAGAAACATTTAAATGAAAATTGTAAAGGCATCGAGTTTCAACTATTAAACTTACTTTGAGGTAATTGAATCATATCTCATTAAGGATTTTAATATTTCCGTTACGCTCATTGTAATTGAATTAAACTAACGAGAAGAAGAACGGTAAGGAAAGTTTTTCAATCTGTAGGAGCACGCCGTGATCTGAAAAATAAGATCTTTTCGCAGTTGACCATTTTTAAATAAAACAAACAAGAATCAACAAGAAACCCAGCGGGACTTTTTTTAAATAAATTTTACAATATGAATGGTTACAAACTATTTACAAAATTTATCTTAGAAACAGCATGGAAGCGACCTCCTCATTCTCAGTGGTTATTATCAACCATGTATTCATTCATATTATAATAACCCTTATTGTATAGTTTTTGTATAATTAAGTATTTAAACTGGGTAATAGCACAACCTTGTATATTTTCTGCAACTTTGGTGTATTAGTATATACATTGCCTCAAGAATGAACTACTGACTCTTTGGAGTCAAGAAACTGGTATCACTGGTTTGTGTTTGTTCCTAGTGATTACAGAGTCTTTACTACCTTTGTTTTTGTGGAAATACATTAAATTTTTGTAAATATACTGAGAGGCCAAAGTTAATACCTATATTTATTTCTTTAATATTGTTTTTTACGTTACCGCTTATTCTCTTTGATGTATAGCGACAGTTATTTACAAATCTAAATATAAAAAAATTACTAAGCTGTAATTTTGAAAATATGGAAATTTTTGTGATCAAATTTAAATTATTTATTATTTTATTTAACAACGTGTAAGCATTTAATCATTTCTAGTAAATTAGAAGGATATAATTCCTGCTTAAGCTGTACTGGCTTGGTCCTGACCATCACAAAGATGAATTATCTAACATATCAGATCTCAAACCTCGTGAAACGAGATCTGCGGGATTGTTCTTTGAGGATACATAGCGCCATTCATGATTAGAAAAACTTTCCTGTATTTCTGAAACACGATGACGCACAAACGGCTTCAGTTGACTTGGAATAGTTCTAAGCCAACTCAAAACGATTGTGGAGTCAGACCACAATATACACTTATTAATGGTAAGTGTTATAGATTTTAACACTTTGATGCCAAGCCTCGCTCCCAGTAGTACACAGCGGAATACTAACCGTTTTCAATGGGGCTACCTTGCTTCTGGAAGTAAGAAGGCGTATAGTAACTGTATAGTAACTGTATCATCAACGTCTAAGCATCTAACATATACGCACGCGCCGTAAGCCTTCTCCGACGCGTCTGTAAATATGTGCAGTTGTATATTAGTTGGTGCTTGAGAAGCAACACGCCTTGGTATACTTAAGCAATTTAACGTAGGTAATGATGAAGCGAAATCTGATCAAGCTTTTTTAATATGAGTTGGAACTGGCTCATCCCAACTACATTTTTTAACCACAATTGTTACATTAATAATTTAGCTTCTACAATACTAGGCATAACTAGGCCGAGGGGATCAAATATTTGGGCAATCGTCGATAAAATAGTTTGTTGACAACGTCTTTTAATTGTATAGAAATTGGAAATATTAGAGTATCCGCAGAGCATATCGAATTTGAACCTAATGTTTTATAAAGATTGTCATTACTAAGATCTATAGATTCAGATAAATTAATCTCACCGGATATCACTACTAAAAATTTTTATTGTTAAAATACCATTATTTAAAGTGAAATTACTTCTTCTACAGTTCTATGACCAGATAAAAAATCATCAACGTAAAAATCATGACAAATTGCGCGTTTTATATCTGGATTTGTAGACTCCTGACCTAAATGATACAAACATCGTATAGCTTGATAAGGTGCTGAAGTTGTGCCGTAAGTAACTGTATTCAGTTGATAACTTTTGATAACATGAGAGGGGTCGAACCTCCATAAGATTTGTTGAAGTGTGCGTTGCTCATTGAAGATTTCTGTTTGGCGAAACATCTTTTCTATATCATCGGTCACAACGTAATTATGTTGTCTAAACCTTAACAAGATTGACAATAGTTCTTCTTGTAATGTTGGCCCTACTCTTAAAATATCGTTTAGTGATTTACCAGTTGATGTAGTCGCTGACGCATCGAGGATAACGCGTAACTTCGTAGTCGTACTAGATTCCCTTAAAACACCATAATGAGGTAAATAACGAGTGATATTTTGATGCAGTTTAGATTATGTCATGTGACCAAGAGTGAGGTACTCTTTCATGAATTCTACATATAATTGTTTCATAATAGGGTCTCGATCTAATCTACGCTCCAAAGATAAAATCAGTTCCGCTCAGTCAAATTATAGGAATCTCCCAATACTGCGGGTGGTTCTTTAAGTGGCAGCGAAACGATAAATCGACCATCTGATTTACGCTTTGTGGTCTTTATAAAATGCTCCTCACAAGCACGTTCTTCAGGGAAAAGATTATGCTTGAGAGAAATAGAATCTAGCTCCCAGAAACGAGTGAGATCAAAGTCTAAATAGTTACATAACATACATATAGAGTTATGTTTATTATTGAGATAATTTTTTTAAGATCCTAACCTTGTTTCGAAAAGAGTGGGTTAATTTTTTTTCTAAATTAATACTATTTGTTCCAATAACGTTCCAAAATATTTCTGCTCCAACTAAAATATCAATAGTAGATGAAATGTGAACAAAGGATCAGCTAAGCAAAGAACTGATGGTATTTGTATGTTCTGTATGTTAACATACGAAGGAAGTTGTGTTGTGATGTTCGGTAAAATTATGCAATCAATGTTTGTCTAATAGTCACTAACGTATGACTCCAATGTAATAGAGCAAGACAGTGAACCACTGAGAGGTTGATTGTTGATACTAGACACCATAAAATATGTTGAAATTGTATTGAGTTTTAGCTTATGAGAGAAGTCCTGTGTTATGAAATTATTAGTGCTTCCGGTTCCGGTATGCGGTTGTCCATTAACATCGAGGACCTTAACTAAGGCTGTGAAAAGTAAAATGATAGAATTTGTATATGCGTTAGAATGAGGTTCGCCAGCCGAAAGAGCTACATTTTGCGTGGCAGACTGATCAGAATGCAATAAAGTATTGTGCCTTTTGGTGCAATATTTGCAATGTGTTAATCTACATTCGTTATCAGTATGACCGAAACGCAAGCAATTCAAGCAAATTTTGAATTTTTTAGCTTTTTGAATTCTCATATTGACTGGTAACATTCTGAAAGATTCACAATTAAATAAAGATTGACTTTTGTTATATGAGGGATATAGATACAATTTTTACTAGATGACAATATAAAACTTTTTGTTTATTATTTGCATTATCAGCTTTAATTTTTTCCATTTTCGAAACTTCTAATATTTCTTAAAAATCTGCCTTAGTAGAAATAAATTTAATAAAGATATCTAAAGTAGGGGGATTCTGTAGGCTACTCCTATGGAATCCCATTCCCTGTTTGTGACGTTATCTAATTTACAAGACATCATATGAATAATCAGTGTATCCCAATATTGTACTGGTTGACCTAAATTAGCTAGTGCTCTCAAATTTTTATTTATCGTGTCTATTAAATTACGTAAACCTATACTAGACTCCTTTTGAATGGATTCTATTTTAAACAACGAATTTAAATGGTGATTTTCAAGAAGACGCTTATTATCGCATCGTTTGCATGGGATTTTCCATCCTGACTCATAATTATCTGCGCAAAAATCTTATTCTGCTGCATCACCTTCAAGAGATGCCCGCAGATAATGGAATTTACTTACATTATCGATGTTATTGTCTGAATGGATTAAAGAGCAAAACGTGTCCCTAAAACCAAGCCAGGGTTGATAATCACCATTAAAATGTGGCAAGTCTATTTTAGTAAGTTCAACAACCTTACGTTTGTGTGAGTGTGACGTTGCATCAGGGCAAACCGCAGCATGGTGTCTTGCGAAGGAAGCGATAGCTTGCTATGACTTTGGATCAAGACACGACCGGCGGACACGAGAGAGTACTGTTGTAACTCGAAGGCCTCGCGCTCCTTAAGTTCGTCCTCGGGCATATCCGACAACTCCTCCAGTTCACTCTGCAAACCGTCGAAATCATCGTGTAAATTTTCAATTTTATCTAAACGCATCTGAAGCTCAATTTGAATTTTTACTATTTTGAATTGATTTTAAATAACTATTAAACCTAGTAAGCTTTCCTTTAATTTTAGCTCTTTTTTTAATGAACTGTTTGATTTGTTTTTCACTCATTGTTATTTTTAATTCTAATTAATAATTAAAAAAGGAAACAAAGAGCAAGCAACGTTTGAATTAATCCTCTAAACCTTTAAATCAATTAAAGTAAATAATAATACATGAATGGAAATTAATATAAGTAATAATATACGACGCCTGATAAAAAATACGACAAATATTTTGCAACTAAAATTGCCAGGCGCTCAATATTCCAGCTATGTACATTTTTATTTTCATAATATCAATCTGTAATAAGAATTGTAAAGGTTAGAAAGCTTGTAGTAAAATAGTTTAAATACTGGTAATGAATAAAGAGAGGCGATATGCAAGCTATTGTTTTTAATGATTTAAGACTTTAAAAATGATAAAAGGGATTTATAAAAGGGATTGTGATGAATTTACGTAGATGTTTTATTGGTATAATTTATGAATTTTGAAAAAAAAATTTTTTATTGATATAAGTTTATGTCCGAAAAAGGTTTGCAAGTACGTAGAACAAACCTTTCACTTTTTAAGCTTTTTGTACTGTTTGTATTTACATGTTTTGTCAAAACCAGCTTCTTGTCAAGGGTACCAATTAGTTTTTTATTTGTTTATTTCATCTTTTTTACTTACCTTATAATGAGGGATATAAAATGCCGATTTATTGTCTTATGGCACTCTCTACCAGTTAACCTTGTACGATTTGAGAAACTGTGGCAGCTATAAAGATTTTACTAAATAAAATGAGTAACGTAGATATAAGATACAATAAACAATTAAATGGTTATTTCAATACAGTTAAATTGGTTTTATTTTTTTTTTTGTAAAGGGCAAATAAATATTTTGTTTGAAATTTTACTTTGTGTTATTTTGCTTACACCTAACTAATGCTATCAAAAATAAAGCTAGCGATAAAGCTGATCAAAAAGCGTTGCCAAATTTGGCAAACAGAATTATTAGTGGACGTAACATTATTAAGTTGTTTAGTATATATTAATAATTGTATGTTGTTTACATTGCCTCATCTACCGAAAAAAATATTATTGTACTATTTGGACAAAATTTAGTAGCTATAATTTCATTCAGGATGTCACTAAAAGGTGCTCCAGTCAAACAGCAAATTGTAATTTTTGTCCCTTAAAAGCGTTATTTAAAATTATGCTTAAATTTTTTTCCATATTATCGCTATACACAATTATATTTTTTATAATATTTACATATATTAATTTTTATTCTAATCTTCTCTGCTATGGCACTGTCATAGAGTTTTGGTGGTGATATAATATTATCAACAAACACCGGCTCCAACACCGATGAAGAGTCAAAATGCTCCTCATTATGTTTACATGTCTTTACTGTGTTATCCATAGCCAGTATGTGTTCTTTTATTTCATTTTGGTTAATTCTTGTATGAAAAAAAAAACAATTTGGAAATAATTAAGGTGAGGCGCATGCTCGTTTGCCCCTCTACCCTAAAAAAGTTGGTAAATCATCATTTAATACATATTACAATAAACAATTTCGTTTGTGCAGCGGGAATCGAACTCAGATTGCTGGCGAACTGTGAATTTTTTTTTTATTTTTTTATAGGATAGGGTGACAAACGAGCACACAGTCCACCTGATGGTAAGTGGTTGCTGCGGCCCATAGACATCTACATCTATCTTCCATTACAAATCAAAATGCAGATGTGTTGTCACCCGTGAGGACTGAGATGGAATGCCTCATTTCCAGTAAAAAGGGTCTCCGGTTCTCTACACTCACCATACGAAATACAGCAGCATTAAGCTACTATTTCACGCTGGTATTCTGTGAGAGCGTGGTCCTTCCCCCGGTCGAGCCGACCCAGGACCCAGGACCCTAAAAGTAAAGTAAAGTTACAGCCTATATACGTCCCACTGCTGGGCTCAGGACTCCCCCTCATTTCTAAGAGGGTTTAGGGCAAGGAAGTGTCCGCCGCGCTGCCCAAATGCGTGTTGACGAACTTCACATGTCTTCGAAATATTTTTTTTCTTATTCCTCAGACATGCAGGTTTCCTCACGATGTTTTCCTTCACCGCCGAGCACGTGGTAAATCAGCACTTAAAATTGCAATTAACAATTTCATTGGTGCCGGCGGGGATCGAACCCGGGTTACTCGCGTTCTGTTATATTTACAGCGAGCGTTAACCACTGAGCTACCACGGCTCTAATCAAATCAATCTAATCAAATCAGGACCCTATATAATAAAATTACCAAATATCTACAAAAAGAAGAATCGTTGTATAAATTTCAAAGAGAGCATGAAAATATTTAATTGAAAAAAGTTTCTATTCGTTGTCAGAGTTTTTCGGTGAAAAACAATAATTGTTTCTCATCGTTCAACTACTCGGCACACTAAACCCATGTAGCTTAACTTGTTTACTATAGAACAGTAGTGTATGAGATGCTTGCTTCAGCTGTAATGATGGTGATGGCGAATATTTTTTGATTTGTCTTAGGCTTTGATATTAGAAAGCGCCCGGTGTAAATTTCACATAACGCGAACAACCCGGATTCGATTACCGCCGGCACTAATTAAATTGTTAGTTACAATTTTAAGTGCTAATTTATAATATGCTCGGCGGTGAAGGAAACCTACATACTTGATATAAGAAAAAACATTTCGGAGAAAAAGAAGAAAAAATACTGTGAAGTTCGCTAACACGCATTGGAGAAGCGCGGTGGACATAAACTTGCCCTAAAACCCTCTCAAAAATGAGAGGAGGCAAGTGTGTAAGTGTCTTTATATTTAAATAATGCAATTCAATAAGACGAAATTAAATGAGGACTAAAGCCAACGAATTTCCAATAGGAATCCAATATTAAATGTAACATAAGATCCGTGTGAAGCTGAACAATCGTACTCGTGTAGTAAAACGATGCTTTTAACACGACGATTTCTAAATTGAATTTTACTTTACGGTTCACTGCACAGAGCTAGTATATATTTTGACCGCTCTCTAGCTAACACACTTAATAAAATACACTTTATAAACACATTGCAGTGTATACTTTAATGTTTAACATAAATAACTTCGATAACAGTAAACATTTACTTTTAACACTAGGAACAAACACAAGCTCATAATGATAGTTCCTAGACTCCAAAAAATAAATTAAAATAACTCGTGATTCATATAAATAATTAGTACCCGGTTGACCGAGCTTTGCTCGGTATTTTTCGCTCGATTTTTTTAATTCGTGTGTTTTGGAAATTATATTTAGATACAAATTACATACTGATGAAATACGAATAATATTTTTTGATCGCAGCGACATAATAGAAAAAACTGAACTGGTTATTTGAATAAAATATCATGAGTGCAATTAGTTTAATTAAAATTTTCGTGTTTTTAAAAATACTAAAAAAAGGGCACAAAAAAAAAGATTTTCTCAAAAAAAGAAAGGAACTTGAAAAAAAAATTAAAAAAAGTCGGTCGGTCCCCGTCTGGGTTCGAACCATGGTATTACGATTTTGTGACCGTCCAATATACCAATTACGCTATTTGTAATCATTTACAAACCGTCAAAATTTACCTTCTTATTCTAGCGATATTGTAGCAGTTTTTTATTGCCTAAAAACACGGACAAAAAGACATTTTCTAAAAATAAATCCTAGCTAGATCGATTTATTGCCCCCGAAACTCCCAGCACACAAAATTTTATGAAAATCGTTGGAGCCGTTTCCGAGATTCCGATTATATATATATGCAAGGATTGCTCGTTTAAAGGTATAGGATTATAGAAGTTTATAGCTTAAATAAAAAAATAATTAGGCCGGGTTTCTTACTGGTGTTTTTAGGACAGAGGTGTTTTCCGAACCAATTGTAAATAAACAATGATTTTCAATAATTATTGTGTTCAAATCTATACTGAGTATAATATTCTATTCATTTTTGTATCGTCGTGGTATCTTTTGTTTTCGTTTGTTATTGTTTCCTTTGTATTGCCTTTATTTTAATAGACATACACTGCACATTTCAAAATGAAAAATACATTTTTCTTTCCAAATTTCAAAAAGTTATTATTTAAAACATTCTATAAAAGAAGATCTCTTCTCTATTAAAAAATTTATATAAAAATTAAAATTAAAATATGTTATAAATTGGTCTTACTTATATAATATATTTTAAAATACAAAACTGTTTAGTATATTAAAATAGTTTGATTGGAGGGGTTTATTATTTAAGCTCTATGAAATTTTTTATTTATATAATAATAATGTCCTTCAGACCGAATTTCGGCCACAGCGGCCTGCCACAACGGAGGCTAGCCATCGGCGCAGGACAGGATTATAGTGCCCAAGTGTATGCGCAAGCACAGGTGCACTCTCTATTCCCTCACTCGCATAATCCGATGGGACGGTAAACCGACACGTTCGGAGAGAGATCAGGCGTAGGACCAACGGCTTTACGTGCCTTCCGAGGCACGGGGGTGAGACAGCGCCAACTTCCTGACTTCGAGCGACTACTGAGAATTTCTTCACGGAAAAGCTCAAAAATTAATTTTTTGGCCCGACCCGGGATTCGAACCCAGGACCTCATGATTAGCAGTCGCACTACTACAACCCCTAGACCAAGGAGACAGTCATATAAATGGCTTGTTAATGTATTAAAAATATAACATATTTTTATAGTGGCCGTGTAGTGGTGGGTGAGACGATTCACTATCTTATATCGTAATAAGTGACAGAGTAGAAACAGGTAGAAATCGGGCAAGGCATCTTTATAACAAGCCAAATTAATAAACTGCGGTTACCCTCTCGCCTGCCAAGCGTGGTATCTATTGAAAATATCCCCCCTATAAGAAAATCTTCGGGGGATGCCTATGTGTCCACCCGAGAATAAAGGATCACTGCGGTCTATAGACATCCCTACATCTACCCTTGATTATAAGATGCACATTAGCTTCCCCCTGAGGGCTTACATAGAATACATCTTTGCCTTTACTTTTTTTAAATATAAAATCTTTGACTTTACTTTTTTACATGAAACCCAGCAACATTATGCTGCTATTTTAATTTGATAAAAGTCCTTTGCTGAACAAGGGCTGACTTCTTGCATGTCTTACCATGTCGTCATCTTTACAGCCCGTTATAAGATCTCTTGTGAACAAAGGCTGACTTCTTGCATTTACGCCATGATATATCTACAATTTTTGCTAGTAATTTTATCTTGAAAGAAAGAAAACACCGCGAGAAGAACTGTGTGTTTTCTAAATTTATAAAGTTCTTCAAGAGTATTGTTTTAAATGTGTGTTGACACAAATAAAAAAATAATTCTTACGTGATTGCAGCACAAATGGGTCGACTCGGTTGAACAAGGAACACGCTCTCACAGAATACCAGCGTAAAATAGGAGCCTAACGCTGCTGTGTTTCATATGATGAGTGTAAGGAACCGGAGACTTTTTACTGGAAATGAGGCATTCCGTCTTAGTCCTCAGTGGTGACAACGTATGTGCATTTTGATTACTTACCATCAGATTGACTGTGTGCTCATTTGTCACGCTTATTCTATAAAAAATAACGAGTACAGCTATATTCTAACTAAAAACTATCAAACGTATAGTCGTTCTACTTTGGTAACACTAAAACGATGTCGTTTCTCAAGCTTATGTTCTTATTCGGGCAATATATTTTGATAGTTTTGCTTACGTTTTATTAGTCTCGGGTAGTGTTTTGTGTGTATATGATTTTATACTTATGTTTATATTTATGGCCTTATTATGAAAAGTAGTTCATGTTTGGTCTTAATTTTAAACTAAATATAACAGGCTGAACAAAATCTATTTACCAACAAATTTTAGAGTTCGGTGTTAGAAATCTTTCATGTGTTACGTTACCAGCCTTGTATAGTATTAATAAAGTACACCTGAACCTTGCTGTGGAAGCAAGGCAGACACAGCAAGCACACATAACATAATAACATAACATAAACACTCACGCCTGTCACCCAGAGGGGTAGGCAGAGACTACAGACTTCCATTTGGCACGATCCTGACACACCTCTCTCGCCTCCTTCACATCCATACACCTACGCATACATGCTCGTCGCTTAAGGGTACTCCTAATTTGGCGCGTTTTCAATAAATCGCCAATTTGGTCGATAAATTTTCGCCTAGGACGTCCCTTTCCGACTCTGCCATTCACTTCTGCAACATAAATTTTCTTTGTCACTCTTTCCTCATTCATTCTTTCCACATGACCAAACCACCGAAGCATTCCTTTCTTAATCCTGGTCACAACATCATCTTGCAAACCACACTCTTCTCTTATTACACAATTTCTTACCCTGTCGTTCAGATTCAGCCCTAACATACTCCTTAAGGACCGCATTTCTACTGCGTTGATTCTACTCTCGTGCTTCTTCTGCCACACCCAACTTTCACTACCATACGTTAAAGTAGGGACCAACACAGCATTGTGAATTGCCATACGTGCCTTTTTTGACACATTTTGACACTTCACAATAGAGTGCAGGGCCCCATTTTCTCTATTTCCCGCATTCACTCGTCGTTTTATATCCTTATCATATCTCCCATCCCTGCTAAATACGCAGCCCAAATATACAAACTCATCTACTTGCTCGACCAACTCCCCTTCTATTCTTATTTCACAAATCGTTTGACTTCCTTCTCTTTCAAAAACCATAACCTTCGTCTTACTTGCGTTCACTTTCATACCCCTTTCTTTTAATGATCTGTTCATTAATGTAACCATCATTTGCAACTCGGCCGCCGACGACGCAAGGATAACTTGATCATCACATTTTGTACGCAAAAGGCATTTGACGGTTAACTCACCCATTCTTAATCCGCATTCTTCAACTTTCAAATTTTGCAAACAACTGTCTATAAATAGGTTGAACAGCCACGGGGAAGCCACACAGCCCTGTGTGACACCTTTATGGATGTCAAACCAGTCCGAGTAGACCCCGTTGATCCTAACACAAGCCTAGTGCCTATAAAGAGACTCCAATGCCTGTATCAAGCCAGCGCTCAACCCAAATGAGTTCAATGTTTGCCATAGCACATCCCTATTCACTCTGTCATAGGCCTTTTCCAAGTCCATGAACGCACAAAAAACCTTTTGGTTTTTGGCCAAAAACTTCTCCGCGATCATGCGCATGGAAAAGACTTGATCTGTACATCCCATTCCCTTTCTGAATCCCGCTTGCACATCACAAATTTTTCCATCAGTTTCTTTCATGACCCTTTCAATCAGTACCTTAGCATACAGTTTTCCCACAATGCTAAGAAGGCTGATGCCACGGTAGTTTTTACAGTCCTGCTGCGACCCTTTTCCTTTATATACTGGGACTATCACGGCTTTGCACCAGTCTACCGGTACCCGCTTCAGTTCCCAGTATAAATTAAACAAGGTATGCAGCAGGCCTGCCACGACTTCCTCTCCAGCCCTGCACACATAGTGTTTGCTATGTCTGCCCAGCGAGAATAATTATTGGAAGTTAACTAACAGAAACAGTAGAATGCCTCGTTAGTAGAAAATGAGCAAAAATTTTTTGTTTTATAATTTTTAAAGTGATCAATCTCCATCCAATCGATGAAAGAAATAGGGTCCAATAGGCGCCAAGGGTCATGATTGCTGTAAAAAAATCTGCATACATTTGGATGTGGTCGATAAGTCTGTCTGTTCCGGCATTATTTATTTATTTATTTATTTATTTGCTACTTAGTATGTATGTTACATGATATACTATTAAATACTATGCATACACACTAAGTCTCTAATGGAGACATGCAAATTTATTTATTCTTAGAAATTATATTTATACAAAATTAACACATCAAAATCAATCATTATTAAATCATTAAATTAGCAACAACAAACAATCCATCCAATTATATTCTAAAGATATCAAAAGTACCAAAAAAAAATTATAATTAACAAATAAAGTAAATTAAATTAAACAATATTATATACCATGTCAGTTAATAACAAAAAAAAATGTCAATTTTGAGCTATAGTCCTATAAAAGTTTTCATCAGTAATTTAAAAGCTCGTTTACGGAGTAAAATGTTTTTTGAAGAAGCCACTGGTATAATTTTTTTTTGAAATGTTTTTATAGGAAGATCTTTTATTATGTTTGGTATTTTATTATATATTGTTTTACCCATCCAGTAACAATTTTTACTAAAGCGTTTACTTTTCGGGATTTTGCTAATTACTATCCGATCTGGGTATCTCGTGTTCATGGATACCACTTCTTTGTTAAGTTTATAAAAACTTTTCCCGTGTTGTTTTACAAATTTAGCAACTTCTAATATATATAAACAAGGCACGGGTAAGATTCCCAGTGTCTTAAATAGAGGTCGACATGAAACATCTGGGCCCACACCATAAATGGCACGAACACATTTTTTTTTGTGCAATAAAAACTTTATTAATCTCTGCACTGTTGCCCCAAATTATAATTCCGTAGCGGATAATCGACTCAATATATGCAAAATAAGTCATAATTGCAGTTTGTTTTGTTGCCACTTTTGTTAGTCTATAAAGCGCATATGTGAACCTGTTTATTTTATTACATATTTTACAAACTTGTTCTTTCCACTTTAATTCTTTGTCAATAATTATACCTAGGAATGTCATATTAGTTGCACTACAAAGAGTTTGTCCATTATAATTAATATTTATTAAATTATTATTTATATTATTGAAATTTATATATTGAGTTTTACTTAAGTTTATTGTTAAATTATTATTACTTAGCCATTTAGTTACGTCAAATATTGTTTGTTTAATGTCAAAATTATGTTTTGTTAGTGACATATTTTTATTTGTTGTGACTATTACTGCGACGTCATCTGCGAATAAAATACTTCTATATTTAGTAACTTCAGGTAAGTCGTTTAAATATATCAAAAATAAAAGTGGACCTAGTACACTACTCTGAGGTACCCCAAACGCATTTTTTCTAAATTTGGATCTATAACTTTGACTTACATGTCTATTGTCAAGTTTTAGCACCTCAACACATTGATGCCTGTTTTGTATGAATGACTTAATCCAGTGATATGCTTGGCCTCTAATTCCGTTTTGATCTAATTTGAACAAAAGCTGATCGTGTGATACGAAGTCAAAAGCTTTTGACATGTCAAAGAAGATGGCCGTAGTAAATAGTCCGTCATTAGTATTTTGTAAAATATTTTTTATTAAATTAAAAGCGGCCAGTGTCGTGGATTTTGATTTTTGAAATCCATACTGAGTTGGATTTATTCTATTAAACTTATTTAGGAAAGTCATGACCTTCTTGTGCATGACCTTTTCAAAAATTTTTGATAATATAGGTACCAATGTCACTGGATGGTAATTTTCCATTAGTGTTTTTTCTTCTTTTTTATATAATGGTTTTACAATAGACGTTTTTAATTTTTCTGGAAAGGTGCCAGATTCCATTGATAAATTAACTAAATAGGCTAATACTTTACTAATTTGATTTTTGCACGCTTTGATAACATTTGTACATATGCCATCATAACCTTCTGAATTTGTATTATTTAATGTCATTATAATTTTACTTATATCATATTCATCGACCGGTGTTAAATAAATTGAATTTTGAAGTCTATTTTGTGTATTACTGTATATAATTTTATTATTTATTTTATTTGTCAAATTAATATAGTAATTATTAAAGGCTTCAGCTATTTTCATAGGTTTAGTTATTATAAAGTTATTGTGTTTAATTAAGTCAATGTGCTTATCTGCTGCTATATACCCTAGTTCATTCTTAATAATTTTCCAAGTTGATTTTACAATATTTTTACTATTGAGTATAAACTTATTATTACTATGTTTTTTTGCGTAATTGATGCATCTTCTTAGAAGCCTTGTGTAATTGTTATATGCAACTTTATTCTGATTTGTTTTATTAATGTAATATTTGTAACGTAATATTTTTTTCGTAGAACAACTTTTTTTAATACCTTTTGATATCCATTTTATATGTGGTCTAATGTTAGATTTAATTTTTATTACCGGAAAGCAAAGTTTATAAAACAGTTGAAACAGTTCATAAAATTTATTGAAAGCTAGATCTAGGTCAGTTTCCAAAAACACTTCAGAAAACGATAAACTTTCTAAATAAGACTGAAACTTATTAATGTTTTCTTGAGAATAACTTCTTTTGAAAGAGAAAACAATTTTTGGTAGGACCTTCTTTTTTGCTTACGGTAAATAATATAAACAGTGACTTTCTTCAAAATGTTGAGAATGGAACAAAAATTAAAATGTAATAATTCAGGATTTTTATCATTACCCCCTACACCTAATAAAACAATATCATTATCGGATAAATTATTAACCATATTATTACAATAGTGTAGAATTTCACTACTAGTTGCATTGCTCATTATATATGCCGAGGGATTGTATTTATCATTCCATTTTCCAAGTCTTGTTTTAATTAAAGCTGCCGATAGGCTCAGCAATTGCTCATCACCTATTATGTGTATAGATTGACTTCGCTGCAAATTTTTAGTACCTTCTTTTTTGTTTGTATCTGACGTATCACTACGAGAATTATTACACATTACTAATTCATTAAATCTTGGTAGTGAATTTTCTCTATAAAGATTGCTATTGTCTTTACTAGATGGCGTTGTTTGATATTTACATTGTTCTTGTTGTTTAGTAGGGCTTTTCGTTTCAATTAAAGAGAAATCCAATTTACTTTTATTTATATTCTTCTTTTTTTTACATGTGGAGCTCTTTGGAATTAATTTTTTTAGGTGAGGAGTGGGCTTGCATAATTGGTTTAGTTTATTAATTTTTAATTCATATTCCGAAATTTTATTTTTTTAGGGCAAAATTTTCTGATAAAATATTCTCAATTTCATTTTCTGCTATTTCTAATTTCTCTGTAAGATAACCTATTTTCTTCTCTAATTCTTCTATCTTTTCCGGGTTAACAGAACCTAGTTCTGGGCAACTTCTATTTAATTCACACGTTTCTAGTAGTGACGAATACTCGGGCTCTTGCTCGTCCGATGACAGAGAGTCGAAAGAATTCTTCACAGGTATATTAATCCGATATTTATTTCTGATTGTTATGTTATTTGATGGTGTACGTGTTGTTCTTTCTTCATAACATTCTTTACATTTCCACTTATTTTTAGTATCAACCGTCATTAAATAAAATCTTTTATTTGAAACATTTGTACAATCCAAATGGAAATGCTCCTTACAGCTAGAACAGGTTAAGTATTGTTTGTCAGATATAACAATTTTACATTTAAAACATACATTCATTTTGCGTATTTCTGGTTTTATCTTTCAAGATTAATATAATTTGTACATATTACTTTAATGCCACTCTATAAATAAGCGTCCTCTGTTGGCCAAACGTCTGATAACGTTTGTGATAATCGAATAAACATAAGCGTAGTTTTAACATTTGCCATAAGATGGAACTATTTTTTAATTTTTTTTTTTGTTTTTTATTTTCAATAATTATCATAATACTAAAATAAACACCCAAGTATCTTGAAATTTGAGTTAGTATAAAAGAATAATCGTTCTTTAGTTACAGTGATTGTTCGTTTTGTCCACTAAAGAAATAATAATTAAATATTTTTTGAATAAACTATGTAACGGTCTTTTATATTTTTGAAATTATAAGCTCAATTAATGGTTACTTTCCTGCAAATTCTTATATTATCCACTTAGTTTTTTGATAAAAAACAGTTTTCGTTCACTTTATCACACATTTTGATATTTCTTTTGTTTTGTTTATTATATATAATTTCTTTTGTTTATTATATATATTCCGCTATGGGACCTGTATATGCACCCGTAAACGGGCGGGTGGTCGTCGCTATCTACGCGCAGCCATAGGATGGACAGGTCCGTACCTTCAAGGCTGCTGAGGCGTCGAAAACAGATATCCTCTCTGACATACACGCAGACTCCAGCCCGAGACACTAAGCCATATGAAAAATTGTGGATTAAAATCCGTCATTCGAAAACTGTCGTGAACCATTTCTAACACAAGCATTTTAAGCTTAGTAAACTAATGTTTAAGAGTGGTCAAAGGAGGTTTAGCAATGTTAAGAACATTTAAGCTAGTTTAGCTAGATAGTTTTATAATAAATATTCAATTATATTATTTAAACAAAAATTATAAATGAATACTGATATAAATGGATACATAACAGAAATAAACATTCATATTCATACGTTTTATTTCAATGGCGTGTAAAGGCGTAAACATTAGTGCACTTATTTTTAAGTAATAATAAACAACATTAACTTATTTTCATTATGAAGTTTTCATAAAATGTTTAAGAATACGTTTTAAAGCAATTGTTTTGTAAATTTTCTAATAAGATTACATTTCCAACCGTCGTTTTTGAATAATATTTTCATTAATATCAAAAGTCTGTTGTCCTTAAAATCTATTATACTGATATAATTATACGAGTAAAAGCGTTTTAAATATTTATTAGTCTCATAAATAGCTGTTTAAAAGAGGGTAATTTATAATTTTTCTGCTTTAAATAATTAAGTTATCGCAAAAATGTATATATTTATTTAAAAAAAAATGTTTATTAAAATTTAGCATTTTTTATTGAAGAAGGGCAAACGAGCATGCGGCTCACCTGATGGTAAGTGTCGACCACCGCCCATGAACAACCGCAACACTCACTTATCAGATGATGATCCTTAAGGTACCTCATGAGCTAGCAGTTTATAAGTATTCCCATTACTTTGGAGAACAGGAAGGTAATAGAAATAGGCCTGTAGTTTAACGGATCTGATCGGATTCGAAGAGAGAGAGAAAGAGTACTCTATTGGGCTTAAGTCAGACTAGCCGGTAGGCTAGTCTAACCCTGTGATGTATTCTTGGAGAGCAGCATTGATTGGTTAAGCTTGATGTTTTGTTGACCTGTATGAATCGGTGCCCATGTTTTACTCGGAATGGTCTGATAATTCCGTCAATAGCAACTGTTTTATAACTGTCTGCCGTCGTGGTACCTCGATACAGGATTAAAGGCATTCTAGCTCTAATCACAATTCCTTCCCAAAGAACACGGATTTCTCGCCTACCGAAAAGGTTCCAGTGGCAGTTACTGGCCTTTCAATATCTCCAGGTCTTGTCCAGACATGGACATGTCAGTTATCTGAATGAGTATAGAGCAAATAAATTATAAACAAACATCTCTGTGCACGTTCTAATTCAATCATATTTGTTCCCCCACAAGTTCAAATACAGGAAATTAAACTATGACTACGCAAATTACAAATTTGTAGCAATGAGTATACATTATAAAATTTTAATATCATATCATAGAATATTATAAAATTATAATATAGAAAAACTAAAACCAAAGAGTTAATTATCATACAGTCCTATTCCCCGTGATATCGTGTCAACAACGGTGGCTGTGTTTCCTCGCTGAATGGCTATACTTAGCCTTTGAGCGAGAAAAGAACTAGCCCTTTTCACTATGAGCGACGAACAGGCACGGACACAGGTCCTTTGGAAACTTCACCACACGTGGACCCCACGGACGGAGATGGCCTCTACAGCAAATACCAAAAATACGTAATCATCTCTTAGAGACTTATATTTGCGTCACTTAGTTCAGCGGCCTTTTTTTTTTTGCATGGGGAAATGCCTACGCATACCCGCCTCGCGGGGGCAAGGACGGGTTATGTCGGACTCGCACCGAATAAAACCCCATGGTGTTCCACCTTTGTCGCATATTGGCAGGGCTACGGGAACGCTTTCGCACACATCCGCGGCCCTACTAGCGCCTGCCGCCCCATGGCAGCACCTCCTCGGGAGAGGAAAATTCCCTCCCCATTCTCCTTCCCAGGTAAGGCGCACCAGAACACATGGCGCGCCTTCCTCCACGGCCTCCAACTACGTCTGTGCAACAGACGCCCCCGCCGTCCGTTGCACAAAGGCCATGGGGCCAGGAAAAACGAGCACTTAGAAGTACTAGCCTTCCTGACCCCAGCGGCAGTCTATGGCTCCGCTGCCAACCAAGATTCGGCTGCGGAGGGTAGGGAGAGCGGCGCCTCGCAATACCGACAATCCTCTCCCCCCGCAGCCCCACCACCACCGCATCAACGGTGCGGCCCCGTTTGAGTCGCGAAGGATAGGGCGAGTGGCGCATCGCCATACCAACACTCCTCTTCCTCCGCGACTCCACCTCGGCTGCAGTGGTAGAGGGTGCGCGAGTCCCCACTCGCTGCAGTCCACCAGCACACATCCAAAGTGGGCTCCCCAAGCCCATTCGGAGCGGCCACCTCAGGCCGGCCCTTCACCTCGGGCCAGCCTGAGGGGTTCAGCGGCCTGTGATGCCGATTCGGCACGATAACGATAAGTAATTGTATTTATTATACTATATGATAAATCGTGCGTAACTATTTAACCAAATTCAAAAAAGGAAAACGTCAACTTGACTGATTTTTTCTCTTTTCTTTGTATGTACTCGTATACTACGCGACATCTTCGTCAATTATGATTTTTTTTTATTAATCGGGGTTGTTATAAAATTTTATTATACTTCAGGGTTCATCCCGTATTATAATACAATATTAATGTGAAGAAATCTTTTCACCCCCAAATGTGGCAAAATAGGAGATAAAGTTTTTAATGTAACTGTTTAGACGACACTGAAATTGTGATAATATTACTTAGTCCATTCAAAAGAGTAAGAAAACTTAAAAGCCGATTTGAAACATCTAAAAAACCTTCTATCACTTTGTGAGCATCCGATTTTTTTTTATTTTATCACAGATATTCTACACAGATTTTAACCAAATCTGTAAAATAAGTAGAAGAAAGTGCTGATTTAGTATGACAGGATAGAAACCTGTAATGCAATTTGGGTGCCTTCAAATTAAGAATGAATAGGCTTTTGTTACACCAAGTCAGTTTGAGTTACCATCTAGGGCGTCATTACCAGTAAATGGGGTAGTAGTCAAACGCCGCCTCATAATGGATAAAAAACAATTGCCCCGGGAAATAATTGGCCAGCAAATACTTTTTCATTTCAGAACGATGGATAAGTTATTGACTTCACCTTTAAACCAAAAAGTCCACTATTATACTGACTTTCTCGAGAAGAAAACTATTTATGTACCTACATTAATAAATAAATAATAGCCCCTATTCTCAAATTTCTCGTGGACAATAAATTTAATAGTCTCGTATACACTTTACTACCTTTAGGATCATTATCGTCCGTACATAATGTCTCTTTGTTTATTGCATCACTGTATCTGGACTTATTTATGTATTCTCATGAAGAAGCTATAATAGTTTCTCGACTTCGAGTTAAGAATTCATACATGAGGTAATGTATAAGCTTTTAAACAAAATAAAATTTGTAATAAAGCGAAAATAGATGAAAATATGTGAAAGATTTCAATAGAGTAAAATAAATAAATAAAAGCGCCTTTTATTTCCTGTAGGTTACAAGGGGGTGTCTGTTGTATTTAGCATTTTAAAATTAATGATTTAAATTATTGTTATTTTTTTATTGTTTTAAATGAGAAATATAATACGACTTAACATTAGAAATGAGATAATAGCTAAAAAATCTTTATAGATAAGTGTACAACCTAAAATAAAGTAAGTGTATATAACCCATTATAGTTTAAAAATCCTCCTAGGTGCATAACTAATTCTTCACGAGACCGCCAACCACCACCTACTATCAAAGTTAAAATAATAATAAAATACGTTTAAAATGTTGGAAAGTACAACAGAACAATTATTTCGAAACTAATGGCAATAAAATAGATTCTCTGCTTTTCTTCCTCGATAAAAATTTATAAGTTATATAACCGATGATTTTCGATCACTAAAACCTCGTTTCTGACATTTTTAGTCCTAATTATGGCCTAAAACTGTTAGCAACTCTGGTGTGAGCTAACGATTTTAAAAAGAAAAAAATATGAGAAAAGGATGAAAATGTCATAGAATACAAAATATAACAAGAACAAACTAATAAAAGAATGTGGTTATATAACTTCAATAGAACTCAGTTTCGACATTGTTAATGGCCTGAAATGTATAAATACATAAATATACTACACCATTAATTATAATTATTAATTATATAAAAATGTAAAGAAATGTCATTTTGAGATTTATGTAAATGTATTATCAAACGTTTCTGAAGTCCGCTGAGTTTTAACAATTGTACTATCTTTAATATTTTCTGCAGGTGTTTTAAAAACGTTTGCTAATAGCGGCCGAGTGTTACCTAACGTCTTTAGCGACGACAGAAATTTTTATTTGTAAACTTGAAGACTAACTTATGTATACTAGGTTGATTAATAAGTTTTTGAAAACGCAATGAAACTCTAAAATACGTATAATATGTAAATTGTATTTATTTTTCAATTTAATCACCTTTTAAGCTAATATAACCTATAATAGCGTTCTGTAAATTAGGCAACTTGATTGGAGAAAAGGATTGATCCTAGGGCACGAAAAAGCCAAACGAAAAGACTTCGCAAGTGCTTTTCAGGTGAGTAAAAATGTGAAAATCACTCGAAGCAGAAGAAGGTCCGGAGAATATAGTGCATCAACTGAAACCCAACAGTTCCGATGGCAGTGACCTGCAAAATCAGATCGATGGGTGAAGACATTATCATAATGAAAAAGCACTACAGTACCGAATTTTCAATATATATATATATATATATATATATATATATATATATATATATATATAAACTAATGAGAAATAATAATGTTTATTCATTAGTTTTTCGCATATTTTTTTAATTATTGATGCGTAATAATATCCAGTCTTTGTCTCTCTTTACTTATGTAGTTGATCATTATTATAAATTTCGCATCCCAGAAAAATTTTCATTATTGTTCCAGGACGCAGACACCTTGAATTTGTCGGCTGGCGGGAAAAATAGTATTTTACACACCTTCCTTTAGTTTTTCGTCTCCGAGTCAAAATGGTGTACTCACATTTCATATGCGGTTACAATACGAGTGAAAAAATAACCTGAATCTTCTTCAATTATTGCTTTGAGCTTTGAAATGTCAACTTTTGCTGTCTTTTGGGCGTCTGTTAACATTCGAGGAACCCAGCGCGCGGCCACCTTTTTTGAATTATAAAATATGAGATAAAATAAACCGAATTGTAGCAAATGCAAGAATTAAAATTTCAACTAAATAACGTTATATACGTTATTTATTTAAAATTTAACGATATAACGTATACAAACCGACCGATTAATAACGTATACAAACCGACCTACCCTAATATTTTTTCAACTTTTTGATGTTTTATTGTTATATGTTTATGTAAAACATTAAAAAACTTGAACAGAAAACGTGGGCGGTTCTGCCTGGTTTAAATTCAACGCACCATATGCGGAATAAGATGAAGCATTTGGAACCATTGAGGAATAAGATGACGCATTGTAAGAAAAATAAGACAGCATTACTTCAAAAACACGTTTTGTAGAAAAAAAAATTTTAGGCAGCAATATTTAATAACCGCACGAAGTTCAAGTTTCTTCATTTTACATACGAATCAAATTCCCGCCAAATGTAAAATTTTATAAACAATTGGCTATAGTTTTTATTAGTTTTTTTTCTCGCGAAATTACGAATTTAAGATTTGAAAAAAATATATCTCTTTGATAAGAGTCCCATTCCGAAAACTTATAGACATACCTAGTACAACTCTAGATTCAGCTCATAACATTTTACGAAAATTGTTACAAAGCACTGTGTAACACTCTTAGGTAGGTAAATGTAACAAGTATGTAACCTCTCAACTTGTTTTTCAATGACAGGAAAGTTTTGTACAAACACGAAACGTAACGTTTGAAATCGTTAATTATTGATCAACCTAGTATAAGTCTAAATTCAACTAAACATTTTACGAAAGTATTACACAGTGCGACTCGGTAGGTAAGGGTAACAAGTATGAAAACCTCTTAACTAAATTGGTTTTCAATGACAGGAAAGTTTCGTACAAACACGAAGCGTACCGTTTGAAATCAATTTGTGCTTTCACTTAAAATTTCTTGTTTTGTCTGTGATGGAAGAAATAACATTAGCAAGTTGGAACGACTAGAAAAGTAATGCAATTTTCAATTTCATTCCGTTTTGTATTTGGGATTAGAAAATTCAGTTTCCTACTACTTCATTTAAATACAAATTATTATATGTTTTTTATTATTGTTTTAGAAGTAAGGATGACCTAAGAGCACCCAGTGCACCTGATTGTAAGTGTATGCTGTGGTCCGTAGACAACTATACTTACGTAATGGGTGCGTTTGGCAGAAAAAAACGCTAGCAAGCACTTGTAAGCAAAATGGCGATCGTAAGCGGTAAGCGCTGTCAAATCGTAAGTAGCTATTTTCCTCTAGGACACGAAGTTAGTTTTAACCGGGGAACCTAGCCTAATTTAAATATATGTTTGTAAAGTATTCATATAAACTTACCAATCATGAATTTTTAATAACATGTATATGTTTATTCATGTCATTATATTACTTAAAACTAATATTGCACAGAACACCTTATAAACTCTACTTCAAAACAAACAAAATAAATAAGCAAAATGGCGGATTGTGTCAGCGCTACTGAAGTAGCAATCGTGTCCTGGCCGAAAACTATTTCATCGCTTGTAAGCGCTTGCTAGCGCTTTTTTCTGCCAAACGCACCCAATATATATTATATAATATGTGGATATACTCGTGTCTATCATTAATTAAGAATCAAAAAGTGGATGTGTCACCCCTGAGGACTACGATGGTATGTATCGGTTTCAGTAAAAAAGGATCACCAGTTCTCTGCTCTCGCTACTCGTATATGTACTGCAAAACTGCAGTATTATGCTGGTATCATCTGAGAGCGTTGTTTTTCATCAGTTGAGCTAACCCTGCTACAGCGTCATTCCAGCTGTAGCGTGGCTCTCCATTGCAGCCTAAAAATATTCACTGCTGAATATAGAAACTCCCGCCCACAGAGCCTCGTAGGGGAGATAATTGGTCAGCGTGCTAACAACGCTTGACATTTTTTTTAAATGTTAAGTTGTTAACAAAATGGTACTGCTGCCCATCTCCTGATTTGTTTCTCTCTGGCGCCTTTTCCGACATCCACGGGACGATATGGGGTACTGAATATTCTTAAAACGCCACAACACGGTGGCTCTACAAATATTTGTACTACTAAAAATTTTATTTACTTATTTTTTTCTCTAATTTTTACTTTCAATCGTTTCGTTTATTAGCTGATCAGAGTTATCGATTTTAATATTCATTTTCTTGATCGACTCGTAAAAGTTTACTGCTGTTGGGTCTTCTCTCTTGTTCGGATAGTTTGCCTTAATCGTCAAGCTTGATAGAAGGACTGACGATCACACATCAAAATTCCAAAGTAAAAGAGATATCTGATATATCTCTTTTACTTTGGAATCTGTGGTCCCGGATCCAGATCATAGGTCTAACTAAAATCACTCATTGATTCTTTTGGTCAAGAAATTCTCAGTAGCAGCCCGGAATCAGGAAGACGGCGGTATTTTAAACTTTGCTTCGGAAAACACGTAAAGCCTAATTGGTCTCCGTTCATGTTGGATTATGGTATCGTGTTATAAAAGTAAGGGAATAGATAGTGCTCCTATGTTTGTGGACATAGTGATGCACAATAATTCTGTCTTGCTCAGATGGCAAATCTCCGTTAAGACAAGCCGTCTTGACAATTTGATATGAAGAGATTTTTTTACCACAAAACCTGCATCAATGATATAGCTGGCCGTCGCTGGTCTGAGTATTTCAGGTCTGGCGACGAGAAATTTAATGATGACCGCCGAAGAATGAAGAATGTGGAGCCAGGCTACAGCTACATTATAGCTTTAGCACGAATGAGTCGACCCGACGGGGAGAGGACCACACTTATACAGAATGCCAGAGTAAAATAACAGCTTAATGCTGCTGTTTCGTGAGTATAGAGAACTGGAGACTGCTTTTTACTGGAAACAAGTCATTTCTTCTTTGTTCTCACGGGTGGAAGCGCACCTGCATATTGATTATTTATCGAGGATAGATGTAGATGTCTATGAGTCAGAGCATCCACTTACCATCAGGTGGACTGTGTGCTGGTCTTTCACCCTTTTTCTATAAAAGAATATCATCGTAATTATATTTTATTCATTTCCTTGTGTCTTATGCTATGGCCCATTATTCTCTTAAAAGTTGGTTTAGACCGCTTCTTCCCAGCTTTAGGACGTATAAGGTACAATTATATCATGTATATCTCAAGGGGTGTTATTCTACAATTGATGATGTGAGAAATATGAAATATACAATCCATTAGATAAATGAAAATAACAGAAAATTTAAGGAAGGAGGGGTTACATTCATCTGTGGACGTATTTGTGGACATCATTACATCAGAGCTCATGCACATATAGATAATGCTTGCGTTTGGCGGAAAAAAGCACTAGGAAGCGCTTGTAAGCAAAATGGTGATCGTAAGCCTTAAGTGCTGTCAAATGGTAAATAGCTATTTTCCTCCAGGACGCTAAGTTAACTTTAACCGGGGAACCTAACCTGATTTAAATATTATATGTTTGTAAAGTATTCATATTAAAAACTTACCAATCATGAATTTTTAATAACATTCATAATATGTTTATTCATGTCATTATATTACTTGAAACTAATTGCACAAAACAACTTATAAACTCTACTTCAAAACAAACAAAATAAATAAGCAAAATGGCGGATTGTGTCAGTGCTACTGAAGTTAGCAAACGTATCCTGGCCGAAAACTGTATAGTTTCGCCATTTTGCTTACAAGCGCTTCCTAGCGCTTTTTTCTGCCAAACGCAGCCATGTATATAATCTCATTAATAGTTACTACGCTAAACGTCAAATCCAACTGCGTTGAACAAATATTTGAGTAAGTCTTCAAATGAAATTTTGTTTATTCATTGGAAAACTAGGCAGCAGCAAATATTTATCATTCACATTTTTTGTACCAAACATTTGAGAAGGCAAACATATTTTTATAGCTTCTTTTTTTTAAAGGATAACTCAATCAATATTTTATTACATTTATTATTAAATGAGTGATATTACAGCAAAATATGGGTAATAAATTTCTAATATGCGTACTTTAAAGCCTGCGCGGCTTGTAGTGTGATGACGTGTTTGGCGATACCTAGGGTGACGTGTTTGACGTGGCCTATGTCGTGACGACGGTTTGCGTGTTCTGTGGCTGATGACGTATTTGGCATATATTTTGATTGGCCTCCACTTCCATTACAGCTTATAAAGGTTCAATGCTGAACACAGGCCTACAACATACATTGCCACATAAGGGTGATTTTGCCACAAATGCCACGCTATGCAGGCAAACGAAGTTTTTATTACTTTGGGTTCTTATCGGGAAGATAGCTGCTGCCTCCTATTTTAGTATCCCTCTGGCACCCCTTACCACACCCACGGGACGATATGGGGTAGTAAATATTCTTGCACCACCAATACATGACAGAGCCTTTATTTAGAACACATATATATATATATAAGCGTGTGTGTCTTGTTACGTTGGGCTTACCAGGTTGGCTGTGGAATGTGTGAGTGAAAAGAGGAGATCTCCCATCGGGCAGTGTTCAGCCCAGGGAGCGGCCAACGCTCCATCTCCAAGTGTTAGTACAGAACTATTCTGTACATACCGAAGTACTTTGGTACTTATATATCGCGATTTAGGCTTCGGGCTGTTTCGCTTGTGGCGTGACGTCAGCGCCGCGGAAAGAGTTGTTGTTATGTCGCCTCTACACGTTGGCCAACACAGTGG
The DNA here is from genome assembly GCA_907164705.1 of Parnassius apollo. Classification (NCBI taxonomy): domain Eukaryota; kingdom Metazoa; phylum Arthropoda; class Insecta; order Lepidoptera; family Papilionidae; genus Parnassius; species Parnassius apollo. Next base: position 22,845 of record CAJQZP010001638.1, on the reverse strand, counting down.
CGAATGGAGTGGCGAATATATTGGCCGAGAGTTGGTGACGGCGTTAACACGTTGGGCAATTGGTTCAGTTTACTTCGGTTCGGGCCAATGTGCGGACGAATTTATAAGCACCGTGGCGCAGTGGCTCAGCAATGAGTGGCTGCGCCGGGCGCCGCGGGTTTGATCCCACACGGAACGAGTATTTGTATGTCCTACAAATAATTGTTTCGGGTCTGGATGTGTTTCCTTGTGCAATTTATGTTTGTAAACTGCCTGCGCGATACGGGAGAAAATCCTAGTCTGGGGTTAACGTTTTTATAAAAGAATTATAAAATAATAGTGGATATTAATGGGGTTGTAAATAGATATACAATATACGATTAGCTTTATTTATTCTTTATATGCATCATAAACTGGAATAAAAACCATTAATAAGAACTTAACTTATTTTAAAGTTAAAGGAGTTATAATCGATTAGTCTATATTTTAAAATTGGGTTTTGATTTTAAAGTTTAGCAAAATATGTACTTGCATTTGTATCAGACATTTGATGTAAATAAAAAACACCTTATAATTTATTTGGTAATTTAATTATTTTTGAGAAAGACAAAAACAATAGCAATAAATATAATTAACACTGACTTAATAATAGGTACTAATTATAACTTAGAACATAAATGAAAAACTCATGACGAGCAAAGTGGCTCAGGACCATGCTTTGCGGCAGTCTGTGGAGGAGGATGTTCAGTAGTGGACTTGTGAAGAGCTGCAATGATGATGATGATTCGAAAACTTGCACGATTAAATTATAAGAAATCGACTCTTTTTTATATAGGATAGGGTGACAAACGAGCACACCGTTCACCTGATGGTAAGTGGTTGCTGTAGACAATAGACATCTACATCTATCCCCGGTTACGAATCAAGATGCAGATGCGTTGTCACCCGTGAGGACTAAGATGAAATGCCTCGTTACCTTTAAAAAGCGTCTCTGGTTCTCTACACTCACTATACGAAACACAGCATCATTAAGCTACTATTTTACATTGATATTCTGTGAGAGCGTGGTCCTTCCCCGGTCGAACCGACCCATTCGTGCTACAACTATACTTCTAATATAACTGCATGGTTCTACCACGTATAAACGACGTGCTTCATTTTTTTTTTCATTTTAAAATTGTTCTCGTAATAATCTGATTGTAAGTAAATGTACATTATTTTTTTTTATAAATAGCTTATCGATTAAAACAAATGTTTAAAAATAATTAAATCGCGCTAATTAAAGTAGTAGGAATGTTTAATGAGGAAATTGGCACTAAAAGGCTGGTAATTGGGTTATCCACCCTACAAAGCGTGAATATAAAATTTAAATCAGAGGCGTATAATCACTCTGGGAGCTTGTAGCAAACTAAACGCGCGGCCAACGTGTGGACGCGGCGACCAAACTCTGCCAACAATCCTTTGATCTTTTGTAAAAAACCGACACCACACGGATCTCGCGCCAACTTGCGGGCCATCATTCCAATACATACCAATGAAGCCCAAACACCTCGTCTACACGTTAGCCAATGCTATTGGCCACTACATTCGTCACTGTGTTGGCCAACGTGTAGAGGCGCCGTTATGTAGGTACGCCGAACGCTTTACCGAGTGAGTCGCACTGAGTAATTTAATGAACCGTTATCTCTTTAAAAATTTTTGTAAAAAAATAATGATTTAATAAAGGATTCTGAGTGCGGCAGTTAGAAAATTGTATTGTTGTGTAAATAAATTTTGAATTCAATACAAATGATTAAAATATTTTTTGTCAATCGTATCACATTTTGGAATGTAGAACTGACATTTTTTATTTAAATATTGACTATAAGACACCGCTCGAAACAAGCAAAATCTCACAAACAAAGAAAACAAGACCAACTTTTATATAAAAGTATACAGTATTTAGATAAGTTTTACATACTCTGCTATTCAAATATATTCATATATTCTACCGCCTGCCTAAAGTAAGAAAAATATTCAAAACTTTTCATTTTAGCTAAGGCGCAGTAAGATGCCAAGTTTTCTATTTCGCTATGATTCCGATTGAGTCTATCTTTGGATGGATGATCTAATAAATCAGTATCATATACTGGTTTTGAATATATATCTTCAGCGCATCTATTTAGTATATCTAAAAAGAAATGTAATGATCACATACTATCACAATATACATTTTTACGTGGTAGAGCCACACTGCACCCATTATGGTTGCAGCATGAATGAGTCGGCTCGACCGGAGGAGGATCACGCTCTCACAGAATACCAGCGTAAAATAGCAGCTTAATACTGCTGTATTTCGTATGGTGAGTTTAGAGAACCGGAGACTCGTTTTACTGGAATCGAGGCATTCCAGTCTTCAAGGGTGACAATGCATCTGCATTTTGATTCTTAGCGAGGTTAAATATAGATGTCTATGAGCCACAGCATCCACTTACCATCACGTGGACTATGTGCTCGTTTGTCACCCTTATATTATAATATCGTATCGCAGATACATGAGATGTTTAGAAACAAGGAGTAAAGCTATAGCAGTTTTAACTTGATAGTGTTGTCGCCGCCCATGAACCACCAAAACATCAGCGGAATCGCATATTATCATCATCATCATCATATTCAACAGCCTACATAAGCCTCTCCCATTTAAAGGAGGATTAACATAAGACATCACGTTGGACAAGCGTACTGACGAATGCAACCACACATGAGCACCTTTGACGCTGCTGCACTTCTTCGGTCCTGGTACTTATTTTCCCGCACAAGTCAAATTAATCGAAAACCATAGCATTCATTCTGCATTTCCCATAATCGCCTCTTACGATACCTAAGGGAAAAACGTTGGCACTAGTTAATTTATGTCACTCGTAATTTAAGAAAAAATGGCCTAGTATTCATGAAATAGAAAACTATAATTAAGTTTAATAATGTACATCCTCGGATGATAATTAAGTTTAATAATGTACAGGCCTTGTATGGTATAACTATATACTATCAATAGCATCAGCTATGCGGATGACATGGTGTTGCTGAGTCCCACTGCGAATGCGATCGGAGTAATGTTGAAGGTTTGCGAGGCTTACGCTGCCTCGCATGGTCTTGTATACAACACATATAAAAGTGAATACATGGTCTTTGGGGTAGCCGGCAAGTATCCCAAATCTATCCCTGCAATAAGATTAAATAGATCGGAATAAAGCGAGTTTATCAATTTAAATACCTAGGGCATATTCTTGCCGATGACCTTAAGGATGATTTAGATATCGAGAGGGAGCGTAGGGCTTTGGCGGTACGCGGCAATATGCTGGCCAGTAGATTTGCTCGATGTTCAGATCAGGTTAAAATAACCTTATTCAAAGCGTATTGCCAGGGTCTGTACACGTGTGGTCTGTAGATTGGGTATGCCAAAAAAATCCCGAACCCGAACTGACGGTTTTCATGCCATAGTTCGAAGAAAGTAGCGTCACTAATGAGAAGGATACGGAGAAGTGAAAACAGCATCCTGAGAACAGTGACAAAGGATCCGCATGCGCCTATTGTAAGGCACTTTGTGCGAACGATGACTTATACAGTGGATAATAATTCTTCGATGTGTGGACCGCACGGAGTGCCTCTTAGGTACATGACAAATCAGAATTTAATTTGGAATTATTTTTTCTGATTTGGTCTGATGTAATCTCGATTCAATTTGACTAAGTTAGGTTTAATTTATTTCTATATATATATATATATATATATATATATATATATATATATATATATATATATATATATATATATTATAATTTTATTTTATTTCTAAATATAATATAATATAAATTAACTTAATTTATTTTTCAAAATACTAACGCTTAGTTTTTAGGCATTAATGTAATACTATCCCATGGACCTTTGTTGTCTGAAATAAATGAATTTTGAATTTGAATTTGAATTTTGAAACCAGTACAAGATCAACTAATTTTATGTCTATTTTTTATATATACTTTTTACATAGTTAAAGTGAAAGAGTAGTCGACCATAATATATGACTACAGCACAAATGAGGCAGCACAACCAGATTAGGACCACGCTCTCACAGAAAACCAGCGTAAAATAGCATCTTAATGCTGATGTGTTGTGTTTCGTATGATGAGTGTATAGAGCCGGAGATCATTTTTACTGGAAACGAGGCTTTCCATCTTTGTCCTCTGGGGTGACAACGCATCTCTCTTTTTATTCTAAATCGAGAATAGATGTTTATGGGCCACAACAACTACTTACTATCAGGTGAACTCTGTGTTTTTTTGTTATCCTTCTATAACAAAATACAAACAAACTTAAAGTCCAAGTAAGTGGGTACTGCACGGGTATATGCCTGATTGTAATATCTTAGGACTAAGGTGAAATGCTTCACAGGCTACAATTATGTTTTCTCTCGATAATCTTCTGACTGGAGGAACACAGCTACTTGGTGATAGCAGTAGGTATGACGGAGGAACCTACCCAGGTGAACTCCTAGATCTAATTGAAGCCTTGCCACTGAGAACATTATTTGTTTAAAGCAAATGCAATGTTGAAATAAAATCATTATTATGAAAAATGTAGGTAAGTCTTACATGTACTTATCATCATTAAATTAGCTTAAAAGTTGTCAGGTGTGTGGTAGAGCCACGCTACATTATTAATTATTACAGCTGCAGAAACGGGTTGGCTCGACTGGGGAAGGACCAATGTCATCATGATCATCATCATTACAGTGTATCAATATTAACTGATTAACATGGGCCTCTCTATAGACTAGCTCTCATGCTCACGTTGCCATAGTTGCCACGCTTGGCTGGCGGGCTGTCAATCGAGTATTATTTTCTAGCTGTTTTTAAAAAGACGCTGCTGCTCATCTTTTGGTTAGTTTCCCTTTGATGCCTCTTACGGCACCCGCACTACGATATGGATGTATATTTGCACCACCACTACCGTATATAGTATGAGGTATTATGGCCATCCGGTTAATATGGTCCCTTTCTTCTAACTTAAAACTACAGCCGTGGTTGCATAGAGGGAACTGCGATACGATAGCTCTTCATCAGTCAATCAAATAATAAAAGGTCAAAAGGGCGCTGCCTTATTGACGCCATTTTGACAGTTAACATATAGTAGTATAGTGAGGTTCTTTTTTTTAAATTAATTGTTCTAAGTGTAAGTAATTTTTTTCTTAATATATTAGTCATAGCATATGACTTCATGTTTTCGTTTCATTCCTCCTGCTAGTTTTGGTTTTACAGAGCGGCAAAGCTTAAGATTACCGTGTGGCCGTAGTAAGAAAAGGGGGGAGATCTCCCGCCGGGTAAGGTGTTCTGTCCGGGGAGGGGCCAACACTCCGTGTGATAGTTAGGAGATGTTCTATATATACTGTTTATAATTCGGAATTTTGATAGCGTGATTTAGGCTTCGGTGTGTTTCGCTTGCGGCGCGACGACAGCGCCGCCACATCACCCCCCTGCTCAGACCGGAGGTCGATAGTGTAGCCTCGTTGCCGAAGAATATGCAAGTACCAGTGAATTGCCTTGAATTCTGCGGTGAGTCGAGAGGAAGGCAAGTAATCTGCGAGAGTGCCGTGAAGCAGAGGCGAGCAGTAAGGCTCAGAGCCGTGCCGAACACTGTATAGCGCAGAGAGTAACTTGAAGGAACAGGAAGCATTATTATTTCAGTGCTGCGATGAACCTTGTGAAGCTAGCTGGCTTGCAGGATATGAACACTGCAAACGATACCTGCTCGGGAGCGAATGGGTGGGGTATTCTATGACAATGATGAAGCTTGAAGTTTCCGAAGGTTGTTGGTTGCGTGTTTATATCACGTCGGTATCACCACTGTGGCCGTGGGAAGGAAAGGGGGAGATCTCCCGCCGGGCAAGGTGTTCTGCCCAGGGAGCGGCCACCACTCCGTGTGATAGTTGGGAGATGTTCTATATATACTGTTTATGATTCGGAATTTTGATAGCGTGATTTAGGCTTCGGTGTGTTTCGCTTGCGGCGCGACGACAGAGTCTCGCTAAGTAACAATTGACGCACTGCAATGGCGGCTGTTTAACTTAGTGTGAGTAACTACTCGAGCGGGGATTGGAGCGTAATGCCGGCGGTAGACTTACTATGGTATGAATGTGTGCGTGTTGGCTTGTTTGTATTAGCGAACTGACTTACTATGGGTGCGACAGTAATTGTTTTAAGAGACGGCGTCCGCCCTTTTTTCTGGGTCCATGGCTAAACCACTATTAAAAATAAAATTAAAAAAACTCTATTGCTAATATGCACAATCAACGATGAATAAAAATACCAATTTTCCTATTTTTTAAATAAATTGAAATCTATAAGAGAGAAGGAAATATTACACGAAAAGATACTCTTGTTTCGGCATAAAATAATCACATATATTAAATGTATGTGATTATTTTATGATTAATTGATGCTAAAGTTTTTGCTTTGGTACTCCTGAAAACAGTAAGTATAAACAACAAAATTTCGTATAATAAAGTAAGACAAAAACTACAATAATATTCATCGATCAAAAGCTGATCTTAGGAAGAATACTTATAGATCAGATAGTCACGAGTTAACAATATTGTATTTCACGTACACATTCTGACTTATTAAGTTAAGCATGTAATAGCGGTGTAAGCACATCCACCACCCCATATCGTCCTGTGGGTGTCGTAATAGGCGACAGATGAAAACCGAGACAGTAAATGTGTAGCAGCATCTTCCTGATGACAATATAATGGAACTGCGGTTGCCAACCAGCCCATGCGGCAACTACCTCCAATATCCTTTTGTTGTAATCTAAGGGGGTAGCCTATAGTCAGCAGTGAAATTTTATGGGCTGTAATGGTTATGGAAGTATTCAGGCGTCAAAAAGAGGTTTATAACTGAATTTAAAAAAACTCCATTACATACATACATTAATTCATTCATACATACAAATATACCTACACACATTTAAATACAGATGAAACTGAAGCGTGTTATAATAAAAAATGATAAAGAATTGAGAAATATTTGATATATTTTCAAAATAATGCAAAGCTTTGTATCATCTGGTTCATTTTTAGGGTTCCGTAGTCAACTAGGAACCCTTATAGTTTCGCCATGTCTGTCTGTCCGTCTGTCCGTCCTCGCTTAATCTCTGTGACCGTTAGCACTAGAAAGCTGAAATTTGGTACCAATATGTGTATCAATCACGTCGACAAAGTGGCAAAATAAAAATTGTAAAAAAATGTTTTATTAGGGTAGCCCCCTATTGTAAAGTGGGAAGTGATTTTTTTTTTAATTTCAACCCTAACGTGTGATATATTGTTGGAAAGGTATTTAAAAATGAATAGGAGTTTACTAAAATCATTTTTTGATAATGTCAATAATTTCGGAAATAATCGCTCCAAAAGTAAAAAACAATGTGTCCCCCCCCCCTCTAATTTTTGAACCATAAGTTTAGAAAATATGAAAAAAATCTGAAAAGTAGAACTTTATAAGGACTTTCTAGGAAAATCATTTTGAACTTGGATGGAAACAACAGTTTTTGTACAAACTCATAAGTGGGAACACTTATTGTGACGGACGGGAAACTACGGAACCCTACACTGAGCGTGGCCCGACACGCTGTTGGCTGGTTTTTATTTCTTTAGTAATATTGGAGCCTAAAAACTTAGACAACACGTATTGACACTTGCTGTTCTGTGATTAATGATCCTGTTAAGAATACCAGGTCATTGTCATGTAATTGGTTCTTTATACGTCTGCAAAATTTCCAATTATTCAGACGTCTGGTAGTGGATGAAAATCGAATTACAATACTCCATAATATTCACGCCTATGTACATGTTATATTCGTACAGGTCAGGCTAAAGGGTGATAAAAAATAAAAAAGTTGGCAGTCATTGGGCAATGCGAACAGAAGTGATAATTAAATATCATATAATAGTGTTTATTTTTTAGTTTTAAATTAATTATCTATTAAATGAAATATTAAAATTTAAACATTTGCAAATCTGGTTTTCACGTCAATCGGCACAAGAGTGCTATATAAAATATGGGCTGTCACACTCAATTTAAAATATGTATGATTATAGGTTTGTATAACTGAAATGATATAATAAATTAAAGCATCTTGGTATTACTATATATAGTCATTACAGTATGTTAGTGATGCGAATTCGTAAAACCTTTACTTATCCAAAAAGCCTTTACTTAACCAATACTTATAGCTACAGATATACTGTTAACATGTCGGTGTAGCAAACTCGTAAAATTATACTCGTAAAATCGCCCAACGCACCTAAAGTAGTTTTTACCTTAAAAACAACATCATATTATGACATAAAATACGAGTTACTTACAAACCATTGTGACTGCACAAACTTTGAATAGCAAAGTACTTAATAGCATCAGCAAGTCAGCGACTACAAACTTTGTGTTAGCTTTGCTCTTTACCGTTGAAAAAGAACACTGCTCCGATAACAATAGCTTCTAATAGTTTATATCGCGCAGAACTTGACTCAACTTCTATTTATTTTTACATATTTTTACGTGGTAGAGCCATGCTGCAATTATATTAGTAGTATAGTTGTAGCACGAATGGGTCGGCTCGACCGGGGAAGGACCACGCTCTCACAGAATACCAGCGTGAAATGGTAGCTCGATGCTGCTGTGTTTCGTATGGTGAGTGTAGAGAACCGGAGACCCTTTTTACTGGAAATGAGGCATTCCATCACAGTCCTCACGGGTGACAACGCATCTGCATTTTGATTTGTAATGGAAGATAGATGTAGATGTCTATGGGCCGCAGCAACCACTTACCATCAGGTGGACTGTGTGCTCGTTTGTCACCCTATCCTATAAAAAAAAAAACATATCGTCACGACTGTAATCCCCGAAAGTATACATAGGTAGAGTCTAAAGAGTCAAAGAGCTTAGATGAAAAATTGTGAAAAATGATAGGTAGCTAACTAACCCATCGCTTATACAGTAACAAACCTAACATTCCATTAGTCGCCTCTGGTGACATGCTAGGCAAACACAGTTGGCACTTCTTTTTTATTACAAACATAAAACACACTCACGCCTGTTACCCAGAGTATAAGTACTTTCATTTAACACGATCCTAACACACCTCTCTCGCCTCCTTTACATCCAACTTTCACTATCACACATTAAAGTATTTTGAATTGTCATACGTGCCTTTTTGGACACATTCTGCCTTTTTGTTATAAGTCCTATATAAACATGTATGTTCTCTACACTCACTATACGAAATACAGCAGCATTAAGCTATTATTTCACGCTGGTATTCTCTGAGAGCGTGGTCCTTCCCCAGTCGAGCCGACCCATTCGTGCTACAACTATACTAACTAACTAATATAACTACAGCATGGCTCTACCACGTAAAAAAATTCGTTATTCTTTATTGTAAAAACCCATTTAGAACCCCGAAGAATTCAATATCATAAGTTCGATATTGCAATCTTCGTGCTTCCTCAACGGTACTCCAAATTTTATTTATATGTAATGATTCAATTTCACATTGCACGGCTTTTAACCGTTCTTTAGAATCTTGTCTATTAAAATATCTTTATAATTTTAAGGTATAGACGGGGCATTTGTTAAGGTTAAGAATAAATCTATGTTACACATTTCTTTATAATTCTTAGGGGGTAAATTAAGAATTATTTCTACAACGCCTTAAATTACTCGATTTCGTTTCTGTTTTTAATGTATCTTTTATGTAATGACTATATTTGTTGCCAATTAATTTTGCCGAATCATTGTCAGACTTATTAATTGTAGCGGGAATTTCATAATTGTCATTGCTGCTACGTGTAGGCCTAGAGTTTATTAAATCTAATTCGTCAAACAAAACATCACTGGCTATAAAAATGATTATTTTCAACATTAAACAATTTATATCACAATATAACATAAGCAGTTGATCCAAATATCTTTAAATTAATTATTTTTGGCTTCTAACCATGCCACATCTCATATGGTGTTTTATTAATAAGCGCTTTTGTGGGTAATACCTAAATATGTAGATGTTAAAACACCTTCACCCCAAAATATCTTTTCTTAATTCGCACTTAAAACCAATGTTCTTGCCATTTCGGTTAATGTACGATTCACGTGCTCTGATATACCATTTTGATGTGGTGTGTATAGTACCGTCAGATGATACATTATTCCCTTACAAACACAAAATTCTTTAAAAAAAATTACTACTGTTTGCACATGACGTTATACATTTAACGATTTTATATATTTTAACAGTACTATTAGCAAAAATAACAACCATACCCGCTTGTTGAATGCGATAAACCATACGGAATAAACTATACGGAACCTCAGATGAAAACAAAACATTGTCAATTGATCCATGTAATCCTAAGTTGGTAGTGACATCGATTCGCCCTTTTTCGATCGCTAAAATACTAGTGTGCTATTTTTGGCCTCTGGTTTTTATCAGAACGGATAGTTCTGCATACGAAGTAAAATAATTCAGTGTATTTACAATATGGTCTGTTGCACCTGAATCTAAAACAAAACAAATAGCACTTGATGAATTTTGATAACAATTAATAAACTTACAATTTGAAAGCACACAGGCGAAACTGTCCTCATTATTTTTGTTTGATTCCATTATACTGGCGGTAGATGAATATATAGTATTAATTCCATTTTGTTGCATTTTCTTAAAGAAACGACAATCCTTTTTCGTGTGATTTCTTCGTCCACAATGCTCACAATATATTGTTACGAGCTTGAGGTTCGTGACAATAAAAATTGCCGATAAAATTACCTAAATTAACACTTTAATTTACTTTACACAATTAAAGTTAAAACACCAATAATTTAAACACACTAATTTACTTAATTCCACTCCGAAGCTTCGCTTGTTTCGCCCAAATCAACACTGCCTCCCTCGCATCTTGCAGCGCCTATATATTTAAATTAGCAAAGAAATATCCAGAATGTTCAAGTAAACACGCGGAAGGTACCGAGCGTTCGAGTTTCGACTAGGCGCTGTCAGTTGAGCGATTTGTGATGTCATTTTCTCAATGCTCCCCTCGCTCTCGTTCCTGACACTAGATGGCGCTAGTTGACTTATTCATGCAACACTGCCCCCTCCTAAGACATGCTCGTCCCGAGCATTATCGGTCCCATAATAACACGCCAAGCGATCCACATGGACGATCTTAGGAGTCCCTCTTGCGCCTTTCTGTATCCGGTAGGTCACATCGTTGATCCTGGTTACAATCCGGTACGGGCCGTCCCATTTAGCTTGAAGCTTAGGAGATTTCCCTTTTGCTGCGGACTGGATTGTGCAACCACACAAGTGAACCTTCGTCGAACCCTTTGTTGTTCATTTTGCGGTCATACCGGGTTTTCATCTTTTCAGACATTTGCTGGCCCGATTGTCTGACGTGCTCATAAACGTCATTCATTTTTTTCCGCAAGTCATTTGCATAATCGGTTATACTGCGTGGAGCATCGGGTGGTATCCCGGTGATCAGGTCTGCAGGCAGCCGTAATTCTCTTCCAAAGTTTGCGAAAGCTGGTGTCACTGCTGTACTTTCGTGAACAGAACTTCGATATGACAACAAAAACGGTTGTATCTGCTTGTCCCAATCTCGTTGCCGATTGTCTACAACTTTTGCTAGGTACCTCTCCAATGTCTGATTAAATCGTTCCACCATTCCATCAGATTGCGGGTGATAAGAAGTCGTTCTTGTTTTATGAGTACCCATAACTCGGCAAGTTTCCTGGAATATTTGAGACTCAAAATTCCTTCCTTGATCGCTGTGAATCTCTAAAGGTACTCCAAAACGACAGAAGACTTCATGAACTAGTTTATCTGCAACTGTTGAAGCTTCTTGATTTGGAATGGCGAAGACTTCTGGCCACTTAGTGAAGTAATCCATCACAACCATGAAATACTTGTTACCGCTTTCACTCTCCGGAAACGGCCCCGCCACGTCAATGGCTATTCTCTCCCATGGTGCACCAACATTGTACAACTTCAATGCACCTCTACTACGAGTCTGAGGTCCCTTTACAGCCGCACAACTTGTACATTTGCGACACCAGTCCTCGACATCGTTTCGACAGTGGACCCAGTAAAACCGTTCTCGGATCTTCAGTAGAGTTCGTTTAACTCCCAGATGGCCTCCTGAACAATCATTATGGTACAGCTGTAGAACATCCGGTACTTTAACTTTAGGGACAACCATTTGCAAATGACAGCTGTCTCCCCGAACGTTTTCCCATTTACGACACAGAACTCCATCCTGAAGCAGCAAGCTGTCCCACTGGGCCCAATAGCTTTTAGTGGTCGAACTCATCGCTGAGACGTCACTCCACTTGGGCTTGGGAGCACTGGCCTTTATCCATTCCAGAATCGGCTTGATGTCCGGATCTTCCTGCTGTGCATGTAGTAAGCTGTCCTTCCACTCGTTGCTGAGTTGGTCTGCCCTGAGCATCCTCACGGATACCACTTCCTTACTCTCTTGCCTAGTACAATGTTTGCAATCTTCAGGACAAGGTCTTCTTGACAATGCATCTGCGTTGCCATGAGATTTCCCGCTGCGATGTTTGATCTCAAAGTCGTATTCCTGCAGTAGTTCAATCCACCTCGCAACTTGTCCTTCTGGGTTTTTAAACTGCAATAGCCATTTTAGTGCAGCATGGTCAGTTCGTAAGTGAAATTTTCGTCCCAGAAGATATTTGCTAAAATGTTGCAACGACTTTACCACAGCTAGCAATTCGCGTCTTGTGACACAGTAGTTCCTTTCCGGTTTTGACAACGACTTGCTGAAGTACGCTATCACGACCTCTTGGTCACCATTACGTTGAGACAACACACCGCCAAGTCCTATATCACTTGCGTCTGTGTCAACTATAAATTCTTTGCTTGCATCAGGGTATCCCAAAATAGGTGTTTTGCACAGACGGTCCTTGAGCTCCTGGAATGCGATGTTACAACTTTCATCCCAGCAGAAATGTCGCTTCTCCTCGGTTAGCTTATGCAGAGGTTTGGCTATATCTGCAAAGTTCTTCACAAAACGTCGGTAATAGGAGCACAAACCCAAAAATGCTCTAACCTGCGTCTTGTCTTTTGGAACCGGCCAATCCTTTACAGCTGCGATTTTCTCTGGATCCGTGCGGATACCTTCTTCCGACACTACATACCCCAAAAAGTTGACTTGCCGTTTGAATAGTGAACATTTCTTCGGACTCAACTTAAGGTTGGCACTCTTAATCTTCATGAGCACGCGTTCCAGGTTTTGAAGGTGTTCCTCAAACGTACGGCCCACGATGATGATGTCATCCAAGTAGACCAGACAGGCATCGCCAATTAGCCCGGTAAGTACAAGTTCCATCAGCCTTTCAAACGTTGCTGGAGCATTGCACAACCCAAACGGCATTACTTTGAATTGCCACAGACCCTTTCCCGTCGAGAACGCAGTTTTCTCCTTGTCCTTAGGGTCAATTTCAACTTGCCAGTAGCCACTTTTTAGATCCAGCGTGCTAAACCATTTTACTCCTGTAAGCATGTCCAGCGTGTCATCAATTCTTGGCAAGGGATAGCTGTCCTTCTTTGTAACGTCGTTCAGACGGCGGTAATCAACACAGAACTGCATGCTGCCATCCTTCTTCTTTACCAGTACCACGGGTGAACACCATGGACAAGATGAAGGTTCAATAACACCATCCCTCACCATTCCCTCAATCATGGTTTCCACTTCCTTTTCACGTGCTACCGGCAATCGTCTTGGCCGCTGACGGATAGGCAACTCTTCACCTGTGTTTATTTTGTGTTGAACTAAACCAGTCTTTCCTATGTCAGCATCGTTTGATGAGAATACATCGGCGTACTCGAGTAACAACTTCTTCGCCTTCACCAATTCGTTCGGGGACAGAACACTGCGACAGTCTTCCAAAAGTGTGGTCACTCTCGTTTCTGAATCCTTGCTGGGGGTCCCACTCGATATATATTGGCACTGACGTAACCAATCCACTTCCTCACAAGTACCAACCAGTGTACCTTTTTCTATAACCTGTTCCCGGTCGCAAAGGTTCAGCACACGTACTCCTGAGATGTCAGTGGTCCTGACCAAGGTTCGAGCTACTTTTTTTTTTTTTTTTTTATACTTTTTTTTTATACTTTCCATGGAAGGTCATTGTTTACCCTTTCCACAAGTACACAACGGTGAGCTTGCCCAGCGTTTCGTGGAAGACTAACCGGAACAATCGTTTCCGATCTCGGCGGAAGAACAATCTTCTTGATGCTGTACACGTTCCCTGGTAACGCACCTTCCATAAAAAGTTCCTCCTGTCCACATTTCAAAACACCTTGCTTAACGTCGATCTCACAACAATTATTCCTCATAAAGTCTAGGCCTAGGATGCAGTCGTCCATTATATCAGCCACGATGACATTATGCAGGTAGATCACGTTGCCTAGCTTCAACTCCATCTCCTTCTCTCCACGGACGGGTATACGCTGACCGGTGGCTGTTACCAAATTAATGCGTTCTCGGTTGTATGCGGAGTCCCCAAGGAACTGACTTATAAGTTGGGAACTAACAACCGTACGAGAGGCTCCAGTGTCTATGGTCAGTTTACACGGCATTCCGTTGACCTCGCCCTTGATGATTAGATTGTTCCCATCATGGGTTTGTGAGATCGAGATCCTTGGGGCTCTTTTAACATCAGCCAGCACCCGCCCCGCAGTTCTGGCTTTTACTCGTTTCCCTGCTGCTGCTGGGCGGTGCTGTTGGCCGCACTACCCTCCTGGGATCGTTCACCTTCCCTTTCTAGGGTTCGCTTAGGGCAGCTGGATCGAAGATGGCCCTTTTCCCCACAGCCATAGCACCTAGGGCTGTATCCTTTGTTGCGGTCGCGAACTGTAGCTGCTGCAACCTCCCTGACGCGATGGGAACGATGATCCTGCCGCACGGCTTCTACCTCCAGTGCATGGGCCAAGGCGTCCTTAAGCGTCTCATGGTGCCCGAGCCTCACAGCAGCTCTGACTTCCAGGTCACGGATGCCGTCGATGAATGTCTGCACCAGGTTCCCTCCAATGAGCGCAGGTACAGACCGGTATGCCTTTCGCACCAGCTTCTCCACCTCTAGAGCCCACTGCTGCAGGTTTTCGTTGATGCGCTGCACGCGATATTTAAGCTGCGCACGAAAGACGTGTTCCAGGTGAGCGTCGCCATACCTCGCCTCCAATGCCTCAATGAGTTGCTCATAAGTCACTTCCTCACCGAGAGCTTCCAGAACTGTTAAGGCCTGGTCGCGCAGGCCTAGTGTGAGAGCAGTCATGGCCTGACTTTCATTCCAGCCGTTCGCCTTCATAACAGCCTCGAACTGGATCTTGTAGGCTGACCAGGAAGAGGTACCGTAGAACGGCGGCACTCTGGTTTGAGGCACCAGTCTCTTTGTGGGCGTGGGTTCGTATCCCCCCTTCTGACACCAATTGTTACGAGCTTGAGGTTCGTGACAATAAAAATTGCCGATAAAATTACCTAAATTAACACTTTAATTTACTTTACACAATTAAAGTTAAAACACCGATAATTTAAACACACTAATTTACTTAATTCCACTCCGAAGCTTCGCTTGTTTCGCCCAAATCAACACTGCCTCCCTCGCATCTTGCAGCGCCTATATATTTAAATTAGCAAAGAAATATCCAGAATGTTCAAGTAAACACGCGGAAGGTACCGAGCGTTCGAGTTTCGACTAGGCGCTGTCAGTTGAGCGATTTGTGATGTCATTTTCTCAATGCTCCCCTCGCTCTCGTTCCTGACACTAGATGGCGCTAGTTGACTTATTCATGCAACAATATTTTACTTATTTTATAAGTCGCATTACTAGGTTGGTGTATTTTCTTCGATCGAGAATAAAACTTTTTATTTTTATTAAATTTTGTGGGTATTCTGGGCGTCGAATGATTGTTACAAGTAGTCTAAAATCTTGAGAACTGTTGTTATTTCAGCCTTTAATTTAACTTCATGGTCTGACATACGTGTTTTCACAAATGCTAAATTAAGGTGTTATCAGAGAGTTTCTAAAACCGTGATGACACCATCATATGAACTAGGTAATGTTAATGATAAATGCGATATTTTATCCATTTTGTCTAATTTGGCACCAGCCGAGATTAAATTTTGCAATAAGGTTGTATCAAGTTGCAGCTTAAGAATAAGTGATTGCTTACGAAGTGCTAATTGTGTCACTAAACTTCTTCTGTCGTATATTTTATCAAGTTCACTAAATATGGATTTTGCAGTTAAAGATTCTCTTGCAAAATTCAAAAATGAATCACAATATTTAACAATTGTACCTTTTGCGATTAAATTTTTCCTACTCCTACTATATCCTCCTCAATTACGTAAGTAAATCTATGTTTAATATACTTTTAAAAATCTTCACTAGTAATTGAATAAAGAACTACACTTTAAATATTATTTTAGGCAAAGAGACCTGGGCACATAACATGTTGGAATATGGTTATGGGGGTAAAAGAAAATCTGTGTGTACTGTACGAAATTCTGTATTAGAATGCGAACACAAAGTTTATCGTTTAACAAAGAAATAGACTTGTTTTGACTACATCCGTTATTAAAGAGACTTTATGTAGACTACTATTTTTGTACATGCCAATATGTACCTGGTCAAAAATTGAATTATTGATTTTCCATTACATCTTTAAACTGTTTTTTTATGACTGAAGTACTTAAAAATACAATCTTCGAGCGGTAATGTAGTAATATATATTGTTGAACGAATATTGTTGTTATAGTTTTAGGAGACTAATTGCTTTACATGCACTCTGTATGCCGGAAGTTAATGGTTTCTGGTCAGAGACCGGCAAATTGATGGGTGCGTTTGGCAGAAAAAAGCGCTAGCAAGCGCTTACAAGCGCTAAAATAGTTTTCGGCCCAGGACACGGTTGCTACTTCAGTAGCGCTGACACAATCCGCCATTTTGCTTATTTAATTTGTTTGTTTTGAAGTAGAAATTATAAGTTGTTTTGTGCAATATTAGTTTTAAGTAATATAATAACATGAATAGACATATACATGTTGTGGGGAGCTTCTGTATGACCGTTGTATGTAACTCCTCACATTGAAATAAGAAGATTTCTTAGACTTGAAACATTTAATCTTCTAACAAAAATATACTTATTACGAAAAACTAGTCTTACATTTTTCTTGTTATTTTCGTAACCATGACAACAAGTCACAAGATATAAAAAAACCTAAAAAGGCCGTAGACAATATTTATTTATCTTCAACACACTCCAGATCCGAAAGAAAATGGTAACCAATTAACGCAACTCAACATACTAAGGAAAACCATAAAACCAAATATAATTCATAAGTACCGAGCGTTGTTTACCGACGACACCTGCCCATTATATTGTTGGACAGACTCCGCGGTTGTGTTAGCCTGGATCCAAAGTCAGTGTTCTTGGAAGCCGTTTGTGAGCAATAGGGTAAGTAAAATTTGTGCTCACACTAAGAAGGAACATTGGCGGCACGTACCGGGCCACTGCAATCCGGCAGACCTACTGTCACGTGGCTGTAATATGAAGACATTAATGGACAGTCACTGGTGTGATGGCCCTGCTTGTCTATTATCTGACCAAGAACTGTGGCCTCAGTCTAATCACATCGCAGTAGATGAGAACGCTGTTTCCATAGAAGCAAAGAAGGAGGTACTTGTAAATACTAATGTAGATACTGAACATTTTAGCGAGAAGCTTTTATACTTTTCTAAGTATTCAAGGATTGTACGTATAGTAGCTTGGATATTCCGGTGGAGAAGGCGACGAATGTTTAGTACAGCTTATATAAGCAATGATGAATTCGAAGAAGCTGAGAATATACTTATAAGACTTATTCAGGGTGAACATTATGTAAATAGAACTAAATTGAATAAGAAACTGTGCATACATTTAGATAGTAATAGTATTATGAGAGTAAAGACTAGATTAGGTTTAGGAAATTATGATAAAGATTTTTCGAGTCCCATATTATTACCAGGGAAAAATGTCATTGTGAGGCGACTCGTTGATGAGAAACATATATACTTAAAGCACATTGGATCACATACTTTAATGTCAGAGCTGAGAAACAGATTCTGGATTACAAGTGTGAGATGGCTATGTAAGGATATAGTTAAGAAATGCATAATTTGTCGTAGGCAAAAGGGCATTCATTATGATACACGGAGGCACCACTCCCTCTTGAACGGATTCAAGGCACGGCAGCGTTTCAAATGACAGGTATAGATCTGGCCGGGCCGTTGTATTTACGTAATCAAGAGAAATGTTGGGTGGTTTTATTTACTTGCGCGACATTTAGGGCTGTGCATTTTGAGATGGTAGACTCATTGTCCACAAATAGTTTTATTATGAGTTTTCGTAGATTTATTGCTCGAAGAGGTCGCATAGACGTCATTTTCACAGACAACGGAACAAATTTTCGTGGGACTGCCAATTTACTGAAGGATATTAATTGGCAGGAGGTTGAAAGTGTGACGGCAGTCCATGCTATAAAGTGGCGTTTTATTCCACCTAGAACTCCTTGGTGGGGAGGTTGGTGGGAGAGGCTCATTAGAGTATTAAAGGAGATGTTGCAAAGAATATTGAGGCGTCAGTGATTGACTTGGGTAGAGTTGGACACAGTCTTGTGCGATTGTGAAGCTGTCATTAATAGTCGGCCACTAACATATGTCTCGACTTGTACCGACGATTTGCGGCCACTTACACCTATGTTATTTCTACATGGCTTACCTTCTAATGATACTTCTGATTTAGATTATGTAGATAATATGAATTTAAATGTAAGATACAAATATTTACAAAAGTTGAGAGAAGATTTCAGAGTTCGATTTCGTAAGGAGTATTTGGCTTTACTTACGGCTAGATGGAAGGAGAAGACTATAGAAATGAAGAAAGGAGATATAGTTCTAGTAGAGACAGACGCAAAAAGGCTATTTTGGCCCTTGCGGTTAATCATGGAAGTAGTTACCGGGGCTGATGGTGTTACTCGTTTGGCTAGAGTCAAGACTCAAAAAGGTGAAACTTTAAGACCATGTCAGAGATTGTATCCGCTTAAGATTTCAAATGATTCTGACCTCTTGCAACGAGCTGAAGTAACGATAGAGGATGAGAAGTTATCAGTAAGTTCAGATAGTTCCGACTTACACTCCTCGGTTACAGGTGGCGCGAAGGTGACGAAAACAACGCGGTGCGGTCGAAATGTGAAATTGCCTGCTCGGTAAACAACGCTCAACTTATCTCATTTGCAAGCTGCAATGCAATAAGCGCTCCCATTAGCTCCAATCTAGGTAAAGTTATTGATCTTTTAATTGGCGCTACTCTACTTTTTTGGCCATAACCAGCCTAATCGTAACTTTACTTTTGCATTCGGTCCGAAGAAAGACACAACCTGCATAAGCATTAATAGATGCGTCACAAAACAAATGTAAACTTTTGTTACAGTTCGTCAACCTCTCCTCTGATAAGCGTCTCGGCAACTTGCTATCATTTATCAGATGAACATGATTTAGCCAACTCTTAAATTCCTTCGATAACTCGTTGCTGATAGCTTGATCCCAACCTGTACTATCTATCCAAGCCTTTTGTACTATTAGTTTAGGCACTAGGGTAACAGGTGTGAGAAATCCAATAGGGTCAAATATCTGCTGAGTTAATGACAAAAGATCTCTCTTCGTGACCCGATCTGGTATAGTGTTACTAAGACGGAAACTACACTGTAATTCGTCCGTAAGAGTATTCCATAGCACTCCTAATACAGATTGAGTCTGGACAGTGTTATCTACTCTAATAGGAGCCGTAACCCAACATCGTAAATCAAAACCCACCTTTAGCATAACTTCCTTATCTTCGTCTATAAAAGTAAATAAAGCCTCTTTTGTATCAAAACTAGCTACACAATTATCAACATAAAAGGAGTGTTTCAAAATTTCAACTGTCTGACCGTACATTCCTTCAAAATTGCCTAAGTGATAATTAATCGTAGCCGCCAAGAGAAACGGACTACAAGTCACCCCAAATACTACTCTCTTATGTCTGAAAGTGACTATCTTCTCTTTGGTCAACGGATTCTCCCACCACAGAAACTTTAAATACTCTCTATCTTTCTCTGAAACTAAAATTTGCAGAAAGGCTTGCTTTATATCCGACGTGACGCCGTACGTACCTTTGCTAAAGTTCATCAATAATTTAGGGATTAGTTCTATAAGATTGGTACCCGATTCGATGCAGTTATTGAAAGACAATCCTTGTGCATCTTTACACGATGCGTCGAATACTGGATCTGTATCTTCGTTGTAGTCCTAGAC
Organism: Parnassius apollo; assembly: GCA_907164705.1. Lineage (NCBI taxonomy): Eukaryota > Metazoa > Arthropoda > Insecta > Lepidoptera > Papilionidae > Parnassius > Parnassius apollo. The sequence continues at coordinate 2,434 of CAJQZP010001638.1, read as the reverse complement.
ATCTTAATGACTGCGTGATGAGGAATAAAATGTCCTTCTGCTATATTGTTTTCAGTATGTTCTATAATATCTTCGTCTAACCAATTCTGAAAAACATCGTTATAACTTAGCAAATGACCAGTCCTCTCTAACTTCCTAGTCGTCGTTAAAAGTCTTTTATAAGCTACATTGTAATTACTGCCTATTTCGGGGTAACCATCTTTCTACAAAAACCCCTACTTGGTAACGATTGTCTTTAAAACTAATATTCTGCTCAAATTGACTCATTACCTCTTCTTTTTTCCTATCTTTGCACATCTGCTCATGTGGCTCTGAAATCCCTAATATCTCTAAATCCCACAAATCTGAAAGTTTACTCTGAGCGTGACAATTGAAAGTCATTGAGCATTGTGCAGCACTATAAAAGTTAGGGCCCTGTAATGTCCATCCTAACCTCGTCTTAATAGCTACTAAAGGCCCATCTAATTGTACAATAGTGCCCGTACAAATTACTCCTATATAATCAGCTCCTATTAACATATTTACATCGCTAAGGTCACAGTCACTGTCGTCAATACTTATATTCAGTGACTTTAACTTTGACCTTAGCTTGGGATCGTCTGCATTGGGAAGATAACCACAAATGTCGTCGAGTTCAAGAGCAATGAATTTTGTAGAGAAAGAAGAATCTAGACTACTTACATTCACTTCGACAAGACTGTGGTTTTCTGCTGGCTTAGTAACACCACTAAATAGTGAATAACCTAAATTCTCTATACCTACTACCTTAAGGCCTAACTCTTTTACTACGTTTTTCCTAATATACGACCTTTGCGATCCAGTATCACACAGAGCACGTATTTTCTTTTTTTACCCTCATGTGAAACCTCTAAAATCAAAGTCTGTAATAAAATATTTCCGCCTTTCCTAGAGAAAAGTGCTGTCGCTTCTTTGGGTTCCTTTTGTTTATCCCTATGAAGGTCCGGACAAAATATCACTACATGACGTTTACCGCAGGCCATACATTTTAAAAACGTCTTGCAGTGCTTAGCTACGTGACCTTTACGTAAACAAATTAAACAACCCCTCTTATCTTTGACAGCGGCTCTCTTTTCATCTAAAGACATTTTGAGCCCTATATTACATTGAAGAATCGAATGAGACGTATTATCACAAAAATAGCAAAAGTCATTACCTGTTTTACTGGAACTTGTCTCCTCTTTCGAAACGATGCAAGCTGCTGTCGGCGGCACATCAACACTGCTGGAAGAACTATAAGTATTAAAGTTAGCGCGCGTCAATTTAATGTGTTCCTCAGCCTCGGCTTCTCGTTTTAAGAACTCTAAAAGTTGCGTTAATTGACCAACATCGTTTACAATTCTAGTTCGATTCCAAACAATTAAAATATTTTCAGGTAAAGCTGATTCGACTAATGGATACAACATCACCCCGTACTTTTCCGTTGTTACTTTGAGTGACTCTAAAACGTGCAAATGGATCATCAACTGGTCGTAAAGCGATCTTATATCCATATGTTGTCCCCTAGCCTGACATAATACGAGACTTAGCAGCTCTCTCACATACGTCTCGATGAGGATATCTTCTCGAGCAAATCGTCCCTGTAGCGGCTCCAGCGCTCTTGGGTAATTCTTGCCAGACGGAGGGTAGCTAGTTACGAGCTCTCTGCTTTTGGACCCCTCCTTCATAGCCTGTATGAGATACTGGAACTTATCTTCTGGTTCAAGAGTCTCGTCCTCGTGTATCTTTTTGAACTGTCCCCAGAAAGATAACCACGTCTTCGGATTGTCATCGAATTTTATGAGCTCGATATTCGGTAGCTTTATGTTTATCTTCTGATGAGATCCGTCAGTAGCCGCTGAAGATGTATTTGTTCTATCACATTCCTTTCGTAATTTTTCAATCTTAACTTTTACTGCATAATACTTCCTTAAATACGATTCGCATTCGTCACATTCTTCATCAAATTGTTCATCTGTGCAAGAATCGATCGTCATATTTTTTATTTGACTGTCAAAAGATTTTAACTCTTCCAATTTCTCTACAAGATACTGAAATTCGACAGTCATCTGCTCAATATCATTCGACTCCTCTATCTCTCGCACTGACCTGATGAATACTCGACGTGAGTATGCCCTTTTACGCCTCATAGCGTCAAGTTCGGTTTGTCCAGGTCTATCCGCTTTCACGGTCGCCATTATGTGGGGAGCTTCTGTATGACCGTTGTATGTAACTCCTCCCATTGAAATAAGAAGATTTCTTAGACTTGAAACATTTAATCTTCTAACAAAAATATACTTATTACGAAAAACTAGTCTTACATTTTTCTTGTTATTTTCGTAAACATGACAACAAGTTACAAGATATAAAAAACCTAAAAAGGACGTAGACAATATTTATTTATCTTCAACACATGTTATTAAAAATTCATGATTGG
>CAJQZP010001637.1:0-15130 GCA_907164705.1 Parnassius apollo | reverse complement strand
ATGTATGTAAATAATACAACGATTACTGGTATACAACGGCGGTGAGTTTTAAACGACATTCGTGGACTGACATAATAATTTCAACCTATTTCTAAATGTCAAAACCAGATGTACCCTAAAATCTCTCTCTTTTGAAGTCGGCATCCCTTTTAACTTATCTATTCGTATATAAAAGCTTCTACAATACCCTTCTATAAGATAGCAATTCATTTCAGCTGCATATACAGGCAGGAATAAAAATCAAATGAAATAATAATCATTCATAAGTACTAATGTCGCGTTTAATCGCAATTCGACCATTTAAATGGTTATCAAAATCATCGTATGTGCGTTCACTTAATACCTGTTTTAATGTGATCAGGCAGAGATGATGTTTTGCATATCTATGTCACTACTTTTTTATAGTGTATGGGCGACAAATGAGCAAATATTCGACTTGATAGTACGTGGGTGCTGTGGCCTACAGACATCTTTAGTTAACCTCGATTAAGAATCAAAATGCAAATATGTTGTCACCCCTGAGGCCTTACATGTAATGCCGCGTTTCCAATAAAAGCGGTCTCCAGTTCTCTACACTTACTATGCAAAACGCAGAGGCATAGAGTTGATATTTTGTGCTGGTGTTGTGGCAACGTGGTCCTACCTCGGTCGAGCCGACCCATTCGTGCTACAACCACAGTACGAGTATAGCGTCAGCATGGCTATTACACGTAAAAACCACCTTTAGAATGATATTTCATTCATCTTCTTTTTGAATAAAATACTTAAAAAATATACAAAGTTTTTCGATATTTAAGTATTAACATAATAATGATACAGGTTTGTGGCGCAGGGTTCAAATCCCCACACGGGACTACGTAAACTTTTTCGGGTCATCACGTATTATGTCTTTCAAACTTTACGAAGCAAACTTAAATGCCGTGGTTATTACAGCTCCATCCATTAAAATGAAATTTCAATCCTGACTCGACACAACGCTGGAAGTTTGCCAACTTGTCTACGCATTGAACGTTTTACCCTAAGGCTACTTAGTCCTAAGAGACACAAATCATTGTGTCGCTTCTCTTGCCAAACTCTTAAAAGTTTCACAAAGCTATAAAATATAGAAAATATGAAAAGAGGCTAAACCTATGTTCCTGTTAGATCCTAGAACTAAAACCTGTATAATAATCAAATAGGTTAATTCGCTGAGTAGTTACAACTAGATAATTAATTATTTTAGGTGAGCTTTCGCGATTGTGCTTGAGATCGAAGTAGAGACAGCCGCGGGCGCACGGCCACATCCGCTTCCGCGTAGCTCCCGCTACCTGCCGTCGTCTTGTTTGTGAACCCCTTCAATAAACTGAGTCAAAACTTTTAACATATTTGATTTGTGAACTTAAAACAAGACATAATTAATTTCTTTAAGGTCGTCTTTTTGCCTATAGGACTTCATACCTTAGTTTTAAGGTTACATCTCTTATCCGATGCAATATGTTCGCCAATTGTGAACCTATTTATTCAAATGGTAGTAACGCATCTGTATTTTGATTCTTAATCGAGGATAGATTAAGATGTCTATGAATCGACTCATTATACTTTAGTACCTGGATGACCGAGCCTTGCTCGGTTTTTTTTTTAAATTATATATAGATACAAATTACATGCTGATGAATTATGAATAATATTTTTTGATCTTATTGACATAATAGACAAAACTGAACTGATTATTTGAATAAAAAATCATGAGTGCAATTAGTTTGATTAAAATTTTCGTATTTAAAAAAAACATTAAAAAAAGGGCTCGAAATAATAGATTTTCTCACAAAAGAAAGGAACTTTAAAAAAAGAAAAAAAAAACCAACCGCGAACCAAGGCATTACGACTTCGCGATCGCTCGATATCCACTTGAGCTATTACGATCATTAACACAGTGTCAAAATTTACCTCCTTATATTGTAGCAGTTTTTCATTGCCTGAAAACACGGACAAAAAGACATTTTCCAAAAATAAATCCGATTTATCGTTTGCCCCGAAACTCTCTGGACACTAAATTTTAAAAATTTAGTGTCCAGAGAGTTTCGGGTGAGTTAAAAATGCTCGTTTAAAGGATAGGTATACTATAGTCTATACTCAATATTCGACAACAGCTTTACACGGCACGGGCACGGGAATAAAACAATGACGACTTCAGGCTCCGGGCTGCTACTGAAAATTTCTCGACGGATAAATCTAGCAACAGAATTTTGGCCTTAGCCAAAAATTGAACCGTCGTACTGTCGGGCCCTCCGTTTACTTCTGAGCAAATTTTAGAGTAGAGATATGTCAGCCAGCTGTTGCATTGCGTACGTATTAATTTTTTTTTTAAATCTATTTATTAAGAAGCAAGCATATTGTACAAAAAATGACATAAATAATTAATTTGTATAATTTTTAGTACATACATATCATATATATCATTATCATCATTACAGCACTTCACAAGTCCACTGCTGAACATAGGCCTAGAACCTAGGTCCTGAGCAACCTGCATCCATTGACTTCCTGCATGTCTTACCAGGTCGTCACTCCATCTAGTGGGGGGTCGGCCTACACGACGCCTACCGGTACGAGGCTGCCACTCGAGAACCTTTCTTCCCCATCGGTTATCGGTAACATATCATACCTATAGGCTAACTTAACCTGTTAAAGTAAAATAAAAAGTTAAAGCACATATAAAGTTAAAAAACGAATAAAAATAAAAACGAGATTAATTATTACAAGGCAAGAAAAAAAACAATTCAAGCGGTAATCTTAGTTTTGTAAGAAATATAAAACCTAAAAAAGGAAAACGTTCTGAATATGTATTATTGTATATATTTTTATTTCTTAGGCATCATGGTTCCGGTGATATTTTCATGTACCGATGATCTTGTGATATATCACCGAATCGAGTCTATGCCGACGAGGTGAGCTACATGAACCATTGTAAATAATTTCGCACAGAAGCCAGTAAAATAGCGGTTTAATGATGCTTCGTATATTAAGAGGAATGGAAACCCTTTTTATTGATAACATGTAAGTAATATCAAGTATAACGGTAGAGCCACGATGCAACTATGCTTACTAAATATAACTGCGGCATGAAATGGGTTGGCTCGACCGGGGTAGGAATACGCTATCACTGAACCCCAGCGAGAAATAGCAGCTTAATGCTGCTGTGTTTTGTATGGTGAGTGTAGAGAACCGGAGACCCTTCTTACTGGTAACGAGCCTTTCCATGCAGTACCTGAGGACACAGTAAGCTCATTCTGCGTAGGTCGGACCAATATTAATAAATAAAAGCTGAAAGTACTCATTCCCTCCGTGCTGTACAGCACCCGAAAAAAGAAGTCAATGATGGAGTGTTTTTAAATTCATTAGTATCAGAAAATGGTCAAAAGTTCTCTTCACAGCACCATACTACTATTTTACGCTGGTGTTCTGTGTAAGAGCTCCTTCTCAGTCGAGCTACCACCCTCCATGAACAACTGTAACATCAGGGGAATTGCACGTGCGTTTTTTTGATAGACTACTACGTAAATACATCTCTCTACGATAACGAATAACGGTAGAGAAATAAGCATGAAGCTCAAGATTACAAATATTAAATTAGGAAGTGCATACGACAGTAAAGAGAACGTTTATAAAATACGAGTATTTTAGGAGCTTTATGTCAGGAAGTAGGCACGAGAAGTTACGCCACCCTTTCAACTCCAAGCGCCATTACGCAGTCATAAATTCAAATTTCGAATCAATGAATATGTTCTACTTAAGTATTGTATGTTTATAATGATAAAGAATTTTGTATTAAGTTCTTCTTTAATTTCTGAGTCTGAAAATGATTTAAAGAAATATTACGTCTAAAACTTTAGGTATTTTTTAATTTACTATATTTAATAGAATAAGAGTAACAAACAAGCAGACATTCCATTTAATGGTACGTAACTATTATGGCTCAAGATAGCTTCGTCTATCTTCGATTAGTAACTGGAATATAGGTGCGTTGTCACCCCTGAGGGCTATTATAGAGTGCCTCGTTATCAGTAAACAGTATCTTTGGTTATCTTGACTTTTTTATGTTGGTATTGTGCGAGAGCGTGATACTTCTCCGGTCGAGGCGAGCCATTCGAACTGCAACTATAGTGCAGCTGCAGTATGACTCTACCACCATTACAACAACCACAACTTTGATAACGAATTTGTCCCAAATTTATTTTAAATCCATAAATGAAGATAAGTCCGTTTAAGATTCAAGTACAAGATATAAACGTGTTTGACTGGTGAAACTTTTTGTCACAGATAAGTGAGACTGGCGCACCCTGTCGAACTAGTGATATTTTTGTCGATATTTAATTCATAATGATTAGAATTAAAATTGATAATGTAGTGGCGGTGTAAGAATATGTTTATAGAATATTCACTACGCATATTCACACGTCCATTGCAGGATACATGCCTACCCCAAAGATTGTCTCACAGGGGATGTATGAATATATGCCATAGTTGTCACCCTTGGCAGGCAGGTTGGCAAACTTAGTTTTTTATTTTTAAGTTGTTAGTAGAAAAACACCGTTGACTATCTCCAAGCTTAAACCTTTTACATTTCTTCTACGAGTATCTCCTGTTACGTCACCCAAATTCTTAGATTAAAAGGATATCAAGGATTTCAATTTCACACCTTATAAGGATATTCACTTTGTAGTGACGTCGTTATATCCAATCCCCCATATCATTACGTGTGTGGTGAGAGTTGCCGGAGGGATGGGGTATGTGTCGTGAGAGCTGCCGGAGGGACATCGAAGCAGCAGGTGGGCAGCTGCACCTTCCTCATAACTGAACATAATAAAGAACTGCGGCCGAGACACCTCCCTATGAGTAAACAATGGAGGAGGCTTGTGTTCAATAGTGGACTTTTTATAGGGTGTAATCAATTAGTACATAATGCTTACGAAAATTAATAACAAAATATATCGACTTTTATATAAATCTATTACCACTTTATGATTTAAAAAGAATTAAATTTTAGTTTAAACAATTATTACGGCAAGGGGACAAGAAAATATCTAGTACCACGTATTTATAATGAGATTTTTACTGAAAACGATTGTAGTAATAAAGAAATATTTAAAAGGAAGTAGAAAGAATGATTGTTGGATAATTATACGTGTAGTTTTAATTACTATAAACATGTGTAATTAATAATAAATTTAAAAATAATGAGGTATGCAAATAACACTGCCAAGTTTTAATTTATTTTTTTCTATTATAAGTTTTAAGTTCAGGATTAAGATTTTAATAACATTAGGTAAATAGAAGGTAAGTGGATGATGTATTCGCCAACATACTGTAGTATAAGAAACACCTGACTGTATGTTTGTGTAATAAAACATTAAAAAATTTATTTTTATTTTAGTAAATTAAAAAGGTTTTGCTCTGTGGGATTCCGTGACAGCAATAATGTTCTGAATTTTTTCCGGTAGCTCCTTCATAATGTAAAGTTAGAATGTAGTTTATTTAAAATAGCAAAGAACTTTTTAATTGGCTTCATAACTCTGATTAATTAGAAAATTACTTACAAAATGATTAAAAAAGTTCTGGTACTTTTAGCACATATTCCGTATTAAAATGGAGTTACCGTAGACCTTTTCATTTAAAAGGGTTCCACAATGTTAACCAACGACAGTTTCGCGGCCTATGTTGGATTAAGATTCGTAGGTAATCTTTAATAAAGTTAGGGGTGTAAATGAGAGCTTGAAGATACAAAGAGAACACGAAATATCTAAAATCACTGACTTTTTAAAAGTCGCCTTGTCTTTAAATAAAATATCAGCTTTTTGATAAATAATAATCTCCTTAAAATAATACTATGGATCGCTATTATTTAATAATAATCCTCTTCAATAATGTTAAAATATTTGGTGATTTTGTAAATGCTTCTTACAAATCATCGTGTGCGATTTAAACAAGAAAATATTAGATTGAACATTTAAAACAACAGAACGTCTGCAGAGGGTGATTTATTTTCCTGGTTTGCAAAGATCGTGTCCGGAATGTAAAAAGTGTCAGTGAATTACTTAATTGATTCAACTTCGTAAAGGAATAGAAAAGATGAGAAATTCTAAATGTATCTGGAGAATTTTACGCCGGTATTCAGAATTAATATCAAGTTTTTTCCTTTCCGAGTAGACTAAGAAATATCATAATGTCAATATCGTCGAAATGGTTATATTATAACAGGAGTGCGAACTATGTTGTGAACCGGCTTCAAGGATATAGAGAATCAATATAATAACAAGTTATAAAGCATTCCATCTAAATCTTATACGAGGTAGAGCCACGTTGTAGCTGTATTATGTTTGTAGCACGAATGGGTTGGCCCGACCGCGGAAGAACTACGCTCTCACCGAATACCAGCGTCAAATATTAGTTTAATGCTGCTGTGTTTCATATGGTGAGTGTAGAGAACCGGATACCCTTTTTACTGGAAAAGAGGTATTCCATTCCATCTAAGTCCTCACGGGTGACAACGCATCTGCCGTTTTGGAAATTGCAAAATAATTTACCTTTAGATTCCACTAAACAACTTTGAGTTCTGCATACTTAACCATCACGAGTAGTACCGATCTTGCTTACGAGACGATCTTGTTTGGGGTTTCCAGATTCGAATCTCAGTCATTTATTTATTGCCTTACAGATTGTTATATATTTTACTGTAGTAATTGATATCTTTTTCTGAGCAAAAACATCATAACCGTGAAAATTTGAATTGAATTAATTTTATAAATTATTTTAGAATTTTACTAAATTATTTTATGTAATAACGGTGGGGTTACAAACTAGAACCCAGTCAACTGGATTCTGCAGCCCGCAAACATATAAATTTATTCTTGATTAAGATGGATTTTTATTCGAGAATAGATGTAAATGTTTACGGTATTACTCGTACAAATGCATTGTCATCCCTTAGGACTAAGATGAAATGCCTCATTTACAATAAAAAAGTGCCTCCGGTTCTATATACACTTACCATACGGACACATTATGCTGCTATTCTGTAAGAACGTAGTCCTTCCCCGGTCGAGCTGACCCACTCTCGTAACTTAGCTTTTGACGTTGAAAAAGTGATTTGAAAAAAAAAACAACTTCTAAAACTAAAAGTAATGAAGTAATTAGCATATAATAGCTTTTGAAGTCGGTGGTAAGAGAAGTCGTATTAAAGATTTAAAAGTCCCGACTTCAAAAGCTGTTATATGAAAATGACTCGGCTCTGTGGCACAGTGGCTTAGCATCGAGTTGCGGTGCTGATGCCCGCGGGTTCGAATCCTGCAAGGAACAAGTATTTGTATGGCCTACACATAATTTTCTTGATCTGAATGTTTGTCCTTGCGTAATTTATGTTTGTAAACCGCCTGTACAATACAGGAGATAATGCTAGTGCGGGGATAACTTTAAAAAAATTGTATATTTTGTTTTATCATTAACATCATCATTATCATTACAGACTATTAAAAACTTACTGCTTAACAGAGGTCTCCTCCATAGATTGCTCTGTACAGCACAGTTGCCACGCTTGGTAAGCGGGTTGGAACGGCAGTACTGTGTTAGTTTGTTATCAGGATACTGCCCATCTCCTGTTTTAGATTTTCCCTGTCGCCTCTTTACTTTTACGGGATGATATTGGTTAATGTTTTATGTTACAGAACGTGGACGTTTAATATGTTTGATTAAAAATTAATTAAATCTAAAAATTATAATGGATCCCTTAATTAAATAATAAATCTTTGCGAAATTTAATTTCTTCAAGAGGGCGGAAAGGGTGAACAGCAGCCGGGAGAGACTCTGGCGGCAGGTATTGTTTGCTTTTAATTCGTACAACTCATTTTCTATTCATTCATCTCCCTCTTGACTTGTTGAATATTTCTGACAAATTTAAGTTGCCATATTTCAACACAATAACCTTTGGGTTTTTTCTTAAATGTGTCTTCTAGGACTATTATCATTTTTTTCTCACTTTTATTACAAGTTGAAAAAACTTACCGACCGATACGATCTGGGGACCTTCAAGAAAACAGCTTACTCCTTTCTAAAGGGCCGGCAATGCACCTGCATTTCCCCTGGTGATGCAGTTGATCATGGGTGGCGGTAGTCACTTAACATCAGGTGAACCGTATAACTTCACGTTCTATTATCATCAAGCCATTGTTAATTCCACTGAATTATTAGTTATATTAGAATTTATATTTCAAACAAATAGTTTATTGTATCCTATTACTGAAAACAATTTAGTTAATTTAGAAAGATCTATGTCTGTTAAGGCCTATGTAAAAGAAAACCAAATAACGTTCATTATGGAAATCCCTCTGACTGATAATATTACATACTATAATAGAACAACTGTTATTTTTCCCAAATATCCTTACCTCATGGTGAAAGATCACACGTACTTACCATTAAATGACCCGTGTCAGGAGACAGCAGCAAACCAGTTCCTGTGTGAGGAAATTGATATCGTGCAGTATCCTGAAAATACATGCATAGAACAACTTATGAACTTAGCATCAAATCTAAGCCTTTGTAAGTTATCAATAGTAGAGCTGGAAAGTGTTAACATACAGTCTATTGGCCCTATTAACTGGATCCTATTTACACAAAATAAAATAGTGCTTACAAAAACGTGTGGCGATGACCCTCAAAGAAATGCTGTAAAGGGCACTTACCTCTTGGAAATTGATGAAAACTGTGAGATAAAATTAGGCAATATTAAATTACACCGGAAACGATAATATTCAGGAAAACTGCAGTATGAGGTGATACCTATTTTAACTCTACCCAAATTGATAGAGCAGCTTACAAATGCGGAGAAAACAGTGAAAGTGAAATCTTAGTAAATAAGAAAAGTGTTAGTTTAGCTACTGTAATACTCTATGTTATAATAGTTTTAATTAGCCTTATTATTGTAATTTGGAAAAATAAGTCTAAGCTCTTACATTGTATGCAAAGTTATCGGAATCCAAATCTTGCCGATAACTTTGCAGTTGAGGAGGGGGAAGTTATGGTTACACCAGCACCACCCATAATACGTATAAAGCGTCCATCAGCTTAAATAAATAAACGGTGAGTATGTAGAATTTAAGTAGACTGTAAGCATAGGATTAAGAATTGTAAAAGACAATGGTGAGAATAAATTCACATCTCTCTCTGTGAACACGTAGTTTTAATTAGTTTTTAAAAAGCTCTCGGCAGCTCCCGCAACGTGACTACCTCGTCCATGACGACGTCATCCTCGACGTCATCTACGCCACAGTCTTCATTTAAAATTTCAATAACCACCATTGGTTCACTGCGAAAAAAAAATACCTTTACTCCACGTCAATTTCATCAATAATAAAAAAAAACTTATGATTCATAGCGCTGGTATGGTCTACTTAGACCTGTCACGGCCTTCCGTGACGTGACGTTCACGTGACGTTCCCTCTTAAAACACAGGTGCAAACAAAAATATCCATGAAAACCACTTCACCAAAATATACAAAATTCTGAATGTATCGACGCAAACGTAACACAAAAAATGTATCACCTCGAATCCGACCGCTTCCACATCATCACCGGGCACTGGTCCAGGTGGTGTAGGAGGAGAGTAAGCCTCAGGTGACGACGCGCGCGCGTCTTCCACCTAAACATACAAAAAGCATATATTAGTCTATTCCGCACATTTTCCTCTTAAAACATGCAATAGTGTGCTTGTTAAACCATTAGAACCGAAATCACAAAAAACGCAATACAAGTGTAAATCAGACAAAGAAAGTGAGATTAGTGCAAATCAAAACATACATAATACCAGTGTTAAACCTAGCATAAAAAACACAATACCAGAGGTATTAGCGGCATATAAAAACATATTATTTAAGTTGACTGATATACTAAATATTGTCATTATCGAGCGGCTCCAACAGATCACAGTCAGATGAATCAATACTTATCAATATATATGATCGGGTCCACAGAAATGAATGAATGACACATTTACTATTTTATTATTTATATTTTACAATTAATAATAATTAATGTCTTTATAAACCCGTCTAAAAATATTTTAATATTTTAAGCGTGGTCCTTCCCCGGTCCAGCCGACCCATTCGTGCTACAACTATACCACTAATATAGCTGCAGCATATCCATATAAAAACATATTGACTATATATTGACTGCATACATGACTGAGAAGAATTACATGTCGTGAAACTTTACTAACGGCGTACTATGCATACGTTTATTTTGTAGTAGTTTGTTTGTAACAGTACAGATGCTGTTAAGGCCTTTACAGCCCAAACGAAATGTATTCGAGCTATGAATGGTTTGGCACCAGATTCATCGTGTAAACCATGTTTTAAAAATTACACATTTTGACGTTGGCATGTATGTACATCTTAAATTTAGTATGTTTTGTTAAAAATAATATTATACTTTTGTTCACAAAGCCAAGAGATACTGTACAGAGGAACTTGAGACATACTGAAAGACTGACTCATAGTGTAATGCCAAGCACTAGCCTATGTAGGAAAAATTGTTCAGCTATGTGTATAAACATTTTCAATGCACTAAACAAAACAAACGTATGTTTTCGCAGGATTGTTAAACAATGGCTTCAGGATCAATGCTTCTACTTTGTTGAAGAATATTTAAAATTTATGATTATGATTAGGACTAGGCATCGATATTAAAATGAACTAAGTAATTACAATTATATTATTTTAATTGAATTAAATGTTTTAAAATGATTATGATGCATTTGAAATTATGATAATTAATATATTAGCTGTAATAATGTAATTTATGTATTAGACAAATATTTATATGTCAACATTATAGCAAAACATGCTGGTCTTAAATAATTTACCGACGTGTAACGTACCATGTTTTGTGCAAATAAATTATGGTTATGATTATTATTTAAATTGACTGATATAATTAATATATACCAGTGTTAAATCTAGCATAAAAACATAATATCAGGGAGTATTAGCGACATATAACAACATATTATTTAAGTTGACTGATATACTAAATATTGTCATTATCGAGCGGGTCCAAGAGATCACAGAGTCAGACGAATCAATACTTATCAATATATATGATCGGGTCTCTAGAAATTAATGAATGACACATTTACTATTTTATTATTTATATTTGACAATTATTAATAAATTATTAATTTTTAATAATTTTAATTAGAAATTAAATAATATATATATAATAAGCGTGGTCCTTCCCCAGACGAGCGTATCCATTCGCGCTACAACTATATTATATAGCTGCAGCATAGCCCTATCACTTATAAAATATTTTACAATAATAATAATAACAAATTATAAAACACATAAATGTGGACACGACTTCATCATCTGGCTCAAACTCTCTGTCCTCACACAGATCTTCATCATCATCACCATAAAGCATGTGGATGAAGTCTTCGGGCGGATCATTGTTTGCTATCCATTCCGACATCTGTAATATGTTATAGAATAAATAAATAAAAACACCACACTGTATATCACATGGGTATTTGTATCATAATACATGCTAACAAATTATTTCTCTCCTTTTGTAATATAAATATTGCTTATAAAATGGATTATTCATGTAAATGTTTAATAAAAAATTATCAACAGATCTGTAGAATCTTACTCCGGTATCCCATCATATGACATTGAACCGTGACCATGAACACATCACACCACAGTAATAATAAATAATAATAATTTTCATACTAAACAATGACATCATCATCATTATCATTACACAGCCCTTCACAAGTCCACTGCTTAACATCGGCTTCCTCAAGTAATGCCACAAAGCACGGTCCTGAGCCACCATCATCCATCGACGTGTCGTACCAGGTCGTCACTCCATCTATTGGGGGGTCGCCCTACACTACGCCAACAAAATACCACATCTTTATCGATATAAACTATTGACATATCTCGTTACTATTACAATCACTGCCGAATAATGGATTCAACGCTGTAGTTACATATAATAAAGTTCAAAGTAGCTTGCTGATTATCGACTGTGCAGACTCCAATTTTATATGCAGGAATACATGGAATTTGTCCCACTTTGATTTTCAATAAAAGTCATTATAAACTTCAATATAATACTTGTTTCTCTTTATTTATTATGTTATATTACTTATTTTAGTAGTTTTACTTCGTTACAAAAATAATTTATTGTATTTTGATGACAAAAATCTTAAAAACCACGTGTATGTCGTCAGCATGAAAAACACTATTATTTCTATATATTACTCGACATTTTTTACGTAAAAAGTAAACTATATTCACACAAAAACTTTGATACCAATTTTATAATAAAACACTGAACTTACCTTAGAAAAATCCAAAATTCAAGGCAACAATGCACAAGAGCAACAACACGAAAATGGCGCAATTTGAAGGTAGAATAAGAATGACAATACACAGAGTAGACATTTGGTTGCTTTAGAGGATAGAGTATTTCATATTGATTCTATAATGCCAATCTTCTTCATAGAAAAGTAGTCTCTATTAATACGTTTTTATGGGTTAAAGTGGGTCGGCGCGGTCTCATGAGACCGCTAGGGATTTGACGGAATATGGCCGCGGGCTCATGCGACCGCTAGATGGTTGAGAGGATAGTGATGACGAGAAATTGTTATTCTAAGCAAATACTTTATGTTAGTGCTATATTTGAATTAAATCATAAACATTTTAAATTAATGACTGAAAATACATGGCTTCGTAGGAGGTACTTGTCATAAGCGCTATGCTTGGCGACCATAAACCAAACGCCTTGACCTTTTAAAAGAAACCGTAAAAAAAACTCTTTGCACTTTAGTAAACTTAATGTAGAGGACTTTAGGCACTTTACAATTTCACAAGGAAAAAACATCCAGATCCAGATCCAGGGCAGCAGTTATTTAAAGGTCATACAAATGCTTGTTCCGTGCGGGGTTTGAAATTACAACCCTCACCGCCACAATTAAATTGGAAGTCTTCAACGCTACACTTCGCTGTACTATAAAAAAAAACTATAAAATACTGTACTATAAAACTATAAAATTACTACTGTACTATAAAATTTATAGGTATTTTACGACTGTCTATAATGAGATGCTTAAATCGACTTATATCGGACCTCTTAAGATCTTATGGTTTTTCTCATACCTCATACTGAACAAACTGAACGAAATGAGTTGATGCATTCGCTTACGCTATCACTGTACAGCATATATTCCTATACATATAGTAAGTTTATTATTTTCACCACCATCCACCGTCCAATAGTTCAATTTTTTCTTAGCCTTAAGTTTGTCTAGAATAAAACACTCTTTAGCATAAAGACTGTTATTTTACTTTCCTGTTTTAACGTTCTTCTTTTCGTAGTATGTTTTATTTGTTTGTGTCAGTATAACATAATATACTTTATTCTACACAATAAAAGCTAAGAGCCGAAATTCATGCCTACGTTAATACGGCTACAACGTGTAACACGTACATATCATTTCCTCACGAAAAACACTTAGAAAGTTGTAGCTAATTATGAAACTTATACATTATTTTAGAAGTTTCTTTGTTAATATAGGCAGATTAAAAATATCGACTGCGCCTTGCGAAATCACTTTGTGCTCTCCGCGAACTCAATGGCTTTGTAAATGTCCTTTATCTTTAATTAAGCTTTCTAATTGCGAAGCCGACTTTGGACAGCAACAGTCTTAATTTTCTTTAATACTAACTTAAGAGACGTGCGCTCAAGGACTGAACGCTCGCTGTAAATTTCATAGAACGCGAGCAACTCAATATGTACTTGTTAAGAGCAATTATGCAGTTACAATATTCAAATAAATAAAATGTCAAACATTAAAACGTAGTCTACAAGATTTCCCACTAAAGTTTTTTTTTAATAGAAAAAGTGTGACAAACGAGCATATAGTTCACCTGATATAAAGTTGATGCTGTGGCCCATAGACATCTACATCTATCGTCGATTAAGAAGAAAATGCAGATGCGTTACCATTCCTGAAGACGGAGATGGAATGCACCGTTTCTAGTTAAAAGGATCTCTGGTTCTTCTGGGCGTTAAGCTGCTATTTAAAGCCGGTATTCTGTGTGAGCGTGGTTCTTCCCCGGTCGACCTATTCGCGCTACAACCTCACACAGAAAACGTACATATCATTTCCTCACGAAAAACATTTATAAATCTGTAGCTAATTATGAAACTTATACATTATTTAAGGAGTTCCTTAGTTAATGTAGGAACATTTAAAAAAATGACGGCGCCTTGCGTAATCACTTTGTACTCTCTGCGAACTCAACTGCTTTGTAAATGTCCTTTATCTTTAATTAAGGTTTCTAATTGCGAAGCCGCCGAATTTTGACTTTCAATTTATATCAAGACGTGTTCTGCATTGTAAAGTTGTAGAAAAGAAAAATTGTACGAACTCTAATTAATTACTGTTTTAAATTTTTGTGACACTTCTCCGTCCAGCCAGTTCACCCTATAAAAGTCAACTGATGACATAAGCCTTCCCGGAGATTTCCTCATAGAGTGGATTTCACCATAGTTGCCTCGCATGGCAGACAGGTTGGAGGTTATCTAAATTCCACACCACAGCATCCACTTAACATCATGTGGACTGTGTGCTCGTTGGTCACACTAAAACGAAAACTTTTACAGCCTATTAAAGTCAACTGCTGAACAAAAACCTACGCTGTAGAATGCTTCTAATATAAATAAAAAAATATTAATATTTAATGTCACAAAATTATTACAACAAATTACATTATTAGAGTTCTAGAAAAGCTTCAGTCTTCTATCTATAGATCATATATTACCAAGAACTAGACTACGGTAACAACAGTGTTGCCACCGATTACCTAAAGCACAATACCCAGCAGTTATAGGACTATTTTTCTGCCTAGGAGTCCGTTAGGATAGGTATCATCTTATGACCTATTTCTGTCGACAAATAGCACTGCTGTGTTTCTGTCTGAAGGGTATATATAACTAGCACAATCACACGCTGTGAGGCGTTCCACCTCAGTTTTCAGAGGTGACAACGCACCTATAGCCTTCTTTGTTTGATGATGACTGC
>CAJQZP010001636.1:107500-116900 GCA_907164705.1 Parnassius apollo | reverse complement strand
GGGGAAAGGTAGCTAACTCTGAGGGCATAGACATAGACATTATCTATGGCCAGACCGAAGAAGACTGAAACATACCGATACCTGGGTATGTCACAGAACATCGGTATCGATGAGGCTAGTATGAAACAGTCAGTTTGCGACGTGTTTTATGCACGCTTGACCAAAGTGCTTAATAGCCTTTTATTCGGTGTGAATATGACACACGCATATAATGGTTGGGTCATGCCTGTCCTCATGTATTCCTTTGGCATACTCAGGTGGACTCAGACTGAACTTAACACCCTGGATAGAAAAGTCCGCACTACCATGACGCCCCATAGGATACATCATCCGAGATTGCCGGTAATGAGGCTATACTTGCCACGAAAGCATGGTGGGCGTGGCTTTCTAAGCGCACTCACCGTGCATAATCGTGAAGTGTGCAGCCTCCGTGATTACTTCCTGGCGAGATCTGATGATCCATTCTATAATGACGTCATTTCTAGTGATAAAGGGCTTACCCCTCTATCCTTAGCCAACGAGCAATGGCAAGACCCAGCAGTGCTTAGCATTTCCGACCGAGAGGCCTTATGGAAGGAGAAGGAGCTCCACGGGAGGTATTACAGGGCTCTACATGAGCCCTTCGTAGATAAAGTCCCCTCCCTCAACTGGCTACGTTTCGGTGACCTATTCGGGGAAACCGTCTTGTCTGTGCAATACAAGATCAGGTTATTGAGACCAACACCTATCGGAGATACATTCTAAAGGATGGCATCGTCGACGTCTGTCGAGCTTGTCGCCATCCCGGGGAGTCACTTAGGCATGACATCTCCGGTTGTTCGGCGCTTTTTAACTCTGAGTACTTGCACAGACACAACCTAGTAGCCAGAATTCTACTGAAATACGGTCTCGTAGACCGGAAATTGCCGTATTACAAGTACTTGCCGGAAGCCGTGCAAGAAAATGACCGCACCAGGCTCTACTGGGACCAAGCCATCATCACAGACAGGACTATTCTTGCGAATAAGCCTGATATTGTGCTGATGGACCGGGCACAGTCAAGGATATTTTTGGTCGACATTACCATTCCGTATGACGACAACCTCGTGAAAGCCGAAACATATAAGTGAACAAAATATCTGGACCCGGCTCACGAGGTGACTGACATGTGGGGTGGTCTCCGAGCCGAAATTATTCCTGTAGTCGTCTCTGCGAATGGACTAATCCCAGTCAGCCTCTCGGGACATCTGAGGCGACTGGGACTCCGTGACGGACCGCTTCGGGCTCAAATGCAGAAGGCAGTGCTCCTCGACACCGCCCGCATCGTCCGCCGGTTTCTTTCCCTTTCCTTTTAAACTTTTATTTCAGACATAGATCCATATAAGTTGTTAGTAATACATTGCGCACCCTAAATACTAATGTTCCTCAAATATGTGTCATCACTTTTTCAATAAATCGTTGCAATGATCTAGCATATGCCCGTCACATCTTTCGGCGAACACGTTCATTATACTGTTGCGGCTGCCACGTATTCTGTTCATCAGCGAGTACACTCTTTTTACACATTATTGCAAAGAAGTCATCTGTTCGTGTTTCTGCAAACATCCCTGATGCGCTACAAAAGCGAGGCAGCCGGGGCCCTGAAAATGTTATTATATGAAACACGAAGGTCACGGTAAGCGCGCTTTGTATACGTTGTCCATAAGCTACATGCGTAAAAAGATTGACAGTAGGCTTTAAAGAGTGTAATCTTAACTTCTTTGCTGCACCACCCAAACCTACGAATCAACATATTTCCACGGATCGACAGTGCCCTTCGCTCCCTTTGGATGTCCATATCATCTTCACAATTTTCAGTTATGTAGTAGCCTAGATATTTAAACTTTTTTACTCTTCCTAGGGCAGTACCATTAAGCAAAATAAGAGGCACATTCTTTGGACACTTTTTTCCAGCTCTAAATACCATAAACTGGCTTTTCTTATATACTATATACTATTGCATTATATACTAAATCGTGTCTAACAGCATAATTCTCAAAAACGCGTAACAATTTTCTAAGTGCACTAACAGACAGGTCGAGCAGCACCATATCATCGGCGTAACTTAAATTGTTTAAACATACTCCATCTACATAGCATCTGATATACATGCTGCTCAATTCACCAATTAGGCCATTAATGTACATGCTGAACAGGTCTCTTGTTAATGTAGATGTCTGTGAGCCACAGCATCGACTTAGTGTGTGCTCGTTTGTTACTCTCATTCTATAAAAAAATTGTTAAAACTGTTTCCGATCCGTCATATGAAAAATTTATTCTATAATGAGTAGATTATGCTGGTAAGTAGAGTACTGCTTTAGTTCTAGGGTTCACCTGAGGCGATCTCTTGCTTATTAACGCGTATAAATCTAATGTTGTACACGGAGCTCAGCTGTTATAGCACAAAATAAATAATAATACTACGTAGTAATAGGCAGTTTTTGGCCTCGGCTACGGTTGTGTATAAAATTAATTAGGATTTGAAATAATGTCTCAGATCGTCTTATGTTAGTAATGAAATATTTAATATCTTGGGTACTCATATGTAGACTTTTTGAGGTTGCGTGAAACATTAATATAACTTTGTGTAGTTTCGTGTAGCGACTGATAGGAATCACTCAACTTTTAATTATTGTAGGATTAGTTTTTATTTATAGATTTATTTTTCGACAGATGAAATTTTAAATTTTGTTTGTCATTTCATCCGTCATCTTTTAAACTCCTGAGCTTGTACGTTATATCGCACAGAATTTTTTCAATATTTATGTTTTTACAAAATTGTTCTGAAATTAATTTTAATTAATTACACTTCCTTTTCATACAATAATTAAGGAAAGTTATTAATATATTTTTTTAATTATCATCACACTAAGATTTTCGCCTGTATTTGGAGGCAGTTTCCACATATAAATTGCACAAGGACAACTTAATACTTACCCCGTGCGGGATCCGAACACGCAACTTTATACTGAGCCACTGTGCAATGGAGCCGTCACTGTTTACTAATATTTTTATTTCACAGATCGGTGTCGTTTCCTTCGGCTCCAGCCGCGGGTGCCAGGCGGGACTCCCCGCCGGCTTCGCCAGGGTAACCTCCTTCGCGTCCTGGATCCAATCCCGTCTATAAATATTTGTTCTTTTTGAATATAGGTTAAGAATCGAATTAAAATTAAATCATAAGTTAAATTTTATGTTGTTTTTATTTCCATTCTAGCTTATTCTTGAACCTTTACCCTTGGAAACGGAAACTCCTTTATATTCTTTTTTTCATTGTAATTTTTATATTTTCCGTTCTTAAAAGTAGCATAGGTTAATACAGGAAACGGTCTATCTGTATGTCATATTATTATACTAATATAATGAAGCAGATGAGTTTTTTTTATTTGTTTAAACACGCTAATCTCTAGAAAGGCCTGTCTGTTTTTTTTTTGTACATTTAATTATTTTTGTACATTACAGCTAGACTCAATAGAAGTAGTAAAGGCTACTTAACTCAGCTAGCCTTAAATATTGATTTTTTTTCTTTCCACGCACAAAACGTCCAGGCCTGTACGGAAGGTCGTCGGATACTGGCGGGCGCTAATGTAAAAAATGATGTATATTTAATCTATACTAATATAATAAACCGGTAGAGTTTTTTTTGTTTCAATACGCTAATCACTGTATCTGCCAGCCTGATTTGAGAAATCCTTTTTGTATACTATAGCCAGATTTATGAGGAACAGTAGTAGTAGGCTATCTAGCAATTGGCTACACCTCTCAACTAGCCTTAAATACTGGTTTTGTTAAACTGTCAAGCGCCTGGGAATTTTTCTTTCTAGGCGCCAAACGTCGGTGGCATAACTTGGGGGAGGCCTATGTTCAGCAGTGGACTTGTGAGGGACTGTGATGATGATATATATATATATATATATATATATATATATATATATATATATATATATATATATATATATATATATATATCGTATCATTATGAATTAAGTTATTAATTGCATATGAATCAATGTGATTCTACTATTATAAATATTATCAACCCCATTTAATAGTGTCACAAAAGTGTGCGAACGATGCACAGCGTATAACTGCCTGAGGAGAAACAAGATAAACCAGCAAATTCAAATATTCAAGATAGTAATGTGTAAAAAATTGGCACCACCTTATGCCCCAAAAATGTCCCGAAGTGTGGTTTTTTTCCACTTTAAAGAAAACCATACATGATGCATACGAGGAATAAATTATACCTCTTTTGAAAGAGCATATTCTATTCTTTAATTTAATCATACATATCTTAGCGGTAGAGTAGGAAATTTTTGACAAAACTAAACTTCATATTTTGTAGCAGATTGCACGGAAAATATGATATCGCTTTTGTATGTATTAAAGATAGCAAATTTATCAAAAATCATTTCGTACCTACACACTTCATGTATCGTGTACGGTATATTTTAAAACTGAAAAAACCGCGCTTTGAGACATATTCTAGGACAAGGGGTGATGACCCTCACCCCGGGTAAGGTTCATCACCCCGGGTGAGGTTCATCACCCTGGGTGAGGATCATCACCACCTGTCAATATCCGAGGGAAAGAGAGGGGAGGCTCTATAACGTACATATGCCGACAGATAAAAGTAATCCATTAATCTTGCCAATCTTTTAGCTAAAATGATTGAATTACATAATCGAGGTGTCATGTCATGTCGCGCGGCTCAAACGCGTGATATACGCGGGTTAAACCGCGGGACGCAGCTAGTGTTATAATAAAATATCTAAAATCGTTATAAATTTTCATATAACTATTTCTTGTAGGTATCATTTTATATTTTACTTTTTAAAAATAGAATAATTTAATAATAATATAATAAGAATAATTTAAGAAATAATATAATCAATAGAATAATAATTTGAGAACATAATTGATAGTTTTTTTTTTCTTTTTTAAATGACTATTTTATGTATTTTATCATGTATAATTTAAGTTTTTGTAAAATTGTATAAAAGTCAGATGTAGCTGACTTATTTCTACGTCATATAAATTACGTCTGAAAAATAAATCACGCTTGCACTTGTGCGAATGTTGTAGGCATAGTATAATTAACTCACAGTAGGTTAAGCACGTCTGTACGTATGATTACCGACAAATTAATTTTGAAAGTTATATTATATCATTCAATTGCAATGAATTAAATAATTACAACAATATAACCCTTCCACATTTACTTATTATACGATGTTCCTGAAATAATATACTATTATCAACATCTTGAATATGCATCTTGAAAGCCAGTTCTAGAATTGGATTCCCAGTATTCATTTTTCATAAGTTTTCTTATAATCGTATTTTCATAGAACTTTTAAACTTTTTAAAACCTTCGACTTCTCCGCTACATTTACGCTTATAAAGTCCGTCCAGTGTAGAAACTGCCATCGGCACTCAAATTTGATAGATAAAACACACGGAACTCGAAAAAGTCGCTACTTACCATGAACGTACTAAGAACAACGGACGGAGTGCTGTCACTGTGCAGATTGAAGTACCGTAATGGCGGCGGGTTTTAATGTATGCGTGTTTTTCAGAGTTGCCAGCTGAAGAAACTTTCCCTAAAATTTTATATTGATATTCACATATAAATATGACTAAATACGTACGTCTTATAATAGTCTATAATAATAGTTTCATAATTTATAAATAATATAAAAAGTAGAAAGTTAGCTTGTATAAGTTAAAATCAAACGAAGTTAGTTGCCAAAATGTTTTATAGGAACTTAAGCTGACATGAAAAAAATACACTATGGTCTTCTATTAATATTTGTATTCATACTTATATAACCTATTATATTTTGCTTATTTAAAATGTAGAAGGCTTAAAAATATGAAATTACGTACGTTTCTGTACACAAAAATTTAGAATTATATTAATTTACTAAATTAATGAGCGGGGCTTTTTTCGTAAATAACGTCAACGATGATCTAGTTGATGAGGTAAATAAAGTTTATAAAATAATAAAATAATACTAAAATCCCTTATGTTGTGTTAATTTTTTTGTAATATTGCCTCCTGCTTTCATGTGTTCTTAGAATTCCTTCCATTTTTGATATATGGTGAAACCTAATGGTTAGATACTTTTCTGCTATGTATTTTATTAGACTTATTTTGTGTTCTTCTCCCAAGTACATATGCTCAGACTCTAAATTTAAAAACACTTTATCGCTACCTACGAATTTTTCTAGTATTTTAATCAGCATATAGCTATGTTGCTTGTCGTTGTAAATAGTTATATTTTCTTTAATTACTTTTTTTTACCACTATTTCACAGAGCAAACAAATTTCATACACATCTTGTGATGGGAAACTTAAGCCACCTCTAGTTTTTAAATTTATAAGACTGTGAAAAGAGTATTTCATATCAGTGGTTAATCGGGAAGTACAGGCCTGACAATTTATTTTGTTTTTCGCATAGTGTGTTATGCTTCCAGCAAGGTATCCTATTATCAATTTTCTGTAGTCATCAAACTCTGCTAAATCTAACCGCCTAAGCAGATTGTCATCCTCACAGGAGATTTGGTTCATGAATGAAAGTTCAGTTTTATTTTCTTCTTCTTCATGACGGTAGGTAGAAATAGTTGTATTTATTATTTGAGTAGCGGAAGAACAGTTTAAAATTGTTACTTGTTCTAATGGCACACAATTTCCAGTTGTTACGCATCTTATTTCTAGGTGTGCTAGTAGCTTTCTATAGCATCCTTTAAATTGGCGCACGTTCGGATTATCGTTAAAACCACCCTGCATTCTTATACAAGAAAAGAACATTTCCAGGTGATCCTGACTTAACTTGTACGTAGGCAGAAAGACTAATGTATTACTAACGATTAGTTTTTGAGCTAAAAATTTTAGGCTTTCTATATTTATCAGGATTCCCATAAAACCAGTCTTACATTTGGCAGTCACGACTGGTTTATTGTAATGTGTGATTACAAAGGTTGTTCTTCCGTCTTTTTTTTGTTTTTCTTTTGGAGGTATATCTTATTTGAATATTTAAAATGTAATCTTTCAATATATCTAAGAAACAAATTATCTGATCTTTATTTTTTGAACAAAGAGGCCTTTTAAAATCAAACTGGTTCATACCTTTTGAATTAAAAATATCGAAGAAATCATTAATATGTTTGATGAAAATTTCTGTAGCTTCAGAGTTTTGAAACTCTTCAAGTTTTAATATATTTCTGCAAGCATTAAGAGCTTTTGCGACACTTTCGCTAAAAATTTGTGTGGCTAGCTTTACCTTCATAATATTACTTTTGAAGTTAATGTGTTTTTTAGTTAATTTGTTTCCTAAATGTAAACCTTCGGTTTCTTGCAACTTATTTAGCTCTTGAATAAACTTCCACTGAATCAAATTATCATCTTTGTTAATGAATTCTCGTTTAGACTCTAACTGATTTCTCAACAGTTTTATGACGTGGCTAGGATCTAGGATAAAAGCAATTTCAGAACCATCACTTGGATGTTTAAAAGTAGTTTTTAAGGTATAGGGATTTAAGTTACAACCAAGCAATTCTAAAGCATTAAAATTAGTTGTATGGCCATCGCAAGTTAAACTCACTACATCAACATTAGAGTCAAAACATTTTATGATACAGAGTTTTATTAAATTAGCTTTTTGCTCACCTGAAAAAAGAATTGCTCAAAAAATAGCCTAATGGTAATTTAAATCTTTGATTGATACCAACCAAAAGAAAAACCAAGGCTTGCGAGGCCAACGGAGCACCTTCTTCCGCACCTGTTCCAAAATCTTCCAGTCCTATATATTTTTTCCCGTCCCAAATTTTTTGTGGTCTTATAGCAACCTCATCATAAGTTAATGAACACAAAAGTCGGTGCTCATTTACCTGAGACTTAGCTTTTAGTGCCAAGAATGATTCCTCCGTAAAACCGGGGTCTCCTTTAAGGTGACCATACCATTTGGATAAGGTCTTTCTGTGAGGGATACACGTATTAAAGTTTTGCCTTACATAATCGTATGCTTTTGGGGAGTAGTAATTTAAAGTCATACAAAATTTACGCATTACGGGTGTATACTTAATATTTTTATGTAACTTTTTTTTGTTATAAACATTGAAAAGATTTGCAGCCACAAGATCTTCATTGAGTTTGTTAAATAAATCTGTGTCGATAAAATTTTCATTCCTAAGCGTTTTTTTAACAATATTTTTTAATGAAGTATTTCTATTTTTAAGCCTTCTAATTTTCTGGTTTAAAATTTTTATCTTTTGTTTTTGCTGTGAAATGTACAAATCTTTCTTTATTATTATTTTTTTCAGACGTTTTTTCTTAGGAGTGTATAGGATTGACAAAGGTTGTTCAAAATCTGCTTCCGTTGGTGCCACATCAGTTGCATCCTTAATAAATAAAAAAACACTTTTAGCATTACATAAAAACCACACAACGTAAACTTACAGCATGTGCATGACTATAAATTAACTTACGGTATGGAAAGGTGCATCTGTGGAATGCAAAAAATCTGTTTTATTGATCAATTTCTCAGCTTCAAAAGAGATCTAAAAAAAGAAAATTTTAGAATTACATTTAATCATTATAGACAAACTATAAGTGTTTATATGTTACTATGTAATAAAAAATAAATTAACGGCTCATGAAGGTACTATTAAAGAATAATGAAACTGTCCATTTTTACCTCCGAAACAGGAGTGTGCCCTTTGAATTCAATAGGAAGAAGTCTTTCTTCATTAGAAAGTGCACGTCTATCCAACGATTCCTAAAAAGCAATTAGAATGAATTAAAGTTTGTTAAGTTTGTCTGAATAAGCATTTAATTAATGTTATGTAAGCTTATAATATAAATAATTACTTCAAATGATCTTTCCAATACAGCAGGTTGTTCAAATTGCTGCTCGTCACTCGGTGGTTTCCATAAAAACTATAAAAAAAGTTGTAAAATCAAACACATGTCATGATTGATAACATTACACAAACCTTCAGTTATTCAAAGGAACCTGTTGTGGGACGGCATAAGTCACAACGCGTACCAATCCTCCTTTCGTTGTGTACAAATCGCTTGTTTGAAAATGTTCGCTGCAAACAACACTTGATTTTGTTGGATTCCAATCCATTTGTCTTCTACACTCTCTAATTATCTGAATCCAATCTTTTCTCCATTCATTTTCCTTCGGAAACCTAAAAAATGTTAACGAACATTGTTCAGCACTTCGGTGATAAGGGAGATTTATTTTGACACGTTGGAAACACTGGTAATCACTTTAATGTATCTATTAATTTAGTTAATTTAATCTCATGTATACTTATTACTTATTTTTTATAAAGTTAGGGAAATAAAATTTCGAAAGTTGGCAACATTAATTTC
>CAJQZP010001636.1:0-102500 GCA_907164705.1 Parnassius apollo | reverse complement strand
TAAATTTATATACAAATAACTATAAACATAAAGTAAGTGGACTCAAATTTGTTGGTTACGGATATATTCGTATAGTTTTCTTTTGAACACGTTTTTAGCAGGTATTATGCGCAGGTCAACAGGCAATTTGTTCCAGAGGGAGATGGAAGTTAATGTGAAAGAATTTGACATAAACCCAGAATGGTGGAGAGGAGTAGACAGTAATAAATTGTGTGAAGACCGGAGATTGAGAGAATGAGTGTCACTACGGAATTGGAATCTTTCTTTTAGGTAAAGGGGTGAGGAAGAATCATTAAGAACTGAAAACAGAGAGGACAGCATTCGAAAATCTCTGCGCTGGCGTATAGTCAACCACTTTAATTGGGAGCGAAATTCTGATACGTGATCGTATTTGCGCAGACCAAAGATGAATCGTATGCAGTTGTTAAGTAACCTGTCCAACCTGCTTAGCAGCTCCTGAGAGATATTAGAAAGACAAACATCGGCATAGTCAAATAATGGAAGAATTAGAGATTGGATGAGTAGAATCTTACTTGAAGGAGGCAGAAAGAACTTAAGACGATAGATGGAACGAAGTATGCCTGTGACTTTACGACAAATCTCGGACACCTGTAACCTCCAACTAAGGGTCGGGTCAATAATTAAACCCAGATCCTTGACACTAGCGCGGAAAGGAATTACACAATTTTCATAGCAAATGGATGGTAGATCAGGTATGTTAAGTTGTGACACCAATCGACGACTACCAATGATAATAGCCTGGCATTTACTGGGATTTACCGTTATACCAAATCGCTGTGACCAGTCTGAAATGCGTTGTAAGTCCTGATTAATAGCTGCAATAGCGGTAGCAATTTCAACCGAGGACGCTTGTGAGTATAACTGAAGATCGTCAGCGTATAGGTGGTAAGAACATTGAAGGTGGGTAGTTAGAAGATTGATAAACAACGAAAACAAGAGAGGAGAGAGAATGCCGCCTTGCGGTACACCTAGATATAGATCGCACCAGTCGGAAAAATCCTGACCAGCCCGAACAGCCTGCTGGCGACCGCGAAGATAAGAGGAAAACCAGTTCAGTACTGACGGGGAGAAGTTTAGGCGTGAAAGTAATCCAAGGAGTAAGTCGTGATCGACACAATTAAATGCGTTTGAAAAGTCAATAAGGACCAGAACAGTCAAACATGACCTCTCCATGCCCTCTCTAAAATCTTCTGTAACTTGAAGTAAAGCTGTGGTGGTACTATGTCCCGGGCGGAAGCCAGATTGATATGTACTAAGGTAGTTGCATTTCGAAATGAAAGAGGTGACTTGTTTGTGTACCAATGATTCAAGGGCTTTGGAAAGAAACGGCAGTATAGATATAGGTCTAAAATGGGAGGGTAGGGATGGATTGGGTACCTTCGCAAGAGGCAAGATAAAAGCTTTTAGCCATAACTTAGGGAAAATACCAGTAGAGAGGGAGAAATTGATGATGTGAGTGAGAACTGGAGTAACAATATCGAGTATGAGAAGTATCATAGGTCTACTCACCTCATCATATCCGGTTGCGGAAGATTTTATTGAAAGTATGGCTTTTCTAGTATCATCGTCAGTCACTGAACTGAAGTCGAAAGAATTACATGATAACAAGGGCATGGAATTAAGTTCCTGGAGAGTCTTAGCTTTGGTGGTCAAATGCAGACGTGATGCAGAAGAGAAGTGTATATTCAAGTCATTGAGTGAAATATTTGGGATTAGAGAATTGGAATGTGATTTTCCAAATCCCAGGGATTTAAGGAACTTCCATATATCTGCAGAAGAGGAGTTTGAAATACTATTGTGGAAGTAGCGGCGTTTGGCTGTTCTTACCACCTGATTACAACGGTTTCGTGCTCGCTTATATTGTTGAAATGTGGTACTGTTCCGATTCTTTTTAAAAATGTGAAAAGCTCGATCTCTTCTTCTCATTGCTCTACGCACTTCGTCAGTTATCCACGGTGCAGGAGGTCGGCGTAACCTGACTGCTCGAACTGGTGCGTGCCTATCGAACAGGTTGAGAATTTGGGTGTTCAAATGAGCAATTTTGTCTTCCATATTATTTGCATCCAGCAATGGGCCCCATTCTATATTCTTAGCATCGCGGTGTAGTCGAATGGTGTCAATTTTATTGAAATTGCGTAAATACACAATCACTGGCTTTGGCTTGGGAGGCTTTAATTTATACGACATGACCAAAAGATCGTGTCGAGAAAACGCGGGAACAGCCAGTTGATCATGATATAAAACATGATCCGCTGAACTAGTGCAAATGATGTCTAACCATGAATCTTCGGTGTCCACGTTGTGGTGAGTTGGACTAGATGGTAGAATATAGAGATCTGCCGAGTCCATGATGGCTTTAAGTTTGCGACTCTGAGGAGAATCCTTTAGCAAGTTGGTATTGAAATCACCCATTATTATAATATGTTTGTTATCAGTGCTGATGGAGTCGATTACCGATTCAATATGGGAAAAATAATCAGTTGAAGGAGGGCAGTAAACAACTCCGAGCACGACCCTCAAACCCTTAATTTTTACTTCTAGAAATAGGTACTCAGCAGATCCTCTATATTCTGATGGTGATATTGCAATGACATCATATGCATATTCCGATCGCAAGTAAATGGCTACGCCACCTCCACCTTTGCCAGTGCGATCAGAACGTATAAGTACAAATCCAGGAAGACTGTACAACGTGGAGGATAGGGAGGGTTTTAGCCAGGACTCTGAGATAAGTAGAGCATGGATGTATGGTGAAGAAAATATGTCAAGTAGATCTGAGTAATGGGCAGGGATGCTTTGCGCATTTATATGGCATACATTTAAACAATTTGTAGAGGCAAATTTCGTGTGCAAATAATTACCCACGTTATCGATAAAAGAATCGTCTGCGGGTGAGGTAACGTTAAAAGAAGAACATGCAGAATAAAATGAGTCTTCATCCGATGACATTTAATCTATTATTATTAATAATAGCAAAAATAAAAATAAATATATAGAGTATATGTAATAATAAATAATGTTGTATAATATATATGTATACCTATATATGTAATAAATTTTATATATACTAAATACTATATTTATGATTATAAATATTAAAATAATGAAACTATTATGAAATATAAAAAGTTAATTAATCACTATTTGTTTTACCTGCCGGTCTGCCTTAAAAATTATTAATCAAGTTTACATATAAAAAGAAGATTAGCACAAATGTTTTAAACAGTCCAATGAAATAGCAATGATGTCTTACTTATATTTCACTTGGTCAAATTAAAAGATAATTAATGTTGTGCTCATCTTCTATACAACAAAGGACAATAGAAAGACATATATTATAATGTTAATGACTAACTTAAGTGAGTGATAAACACAATTATAAGTAAGGCCGTGATCGTTTACTATTTTACATTTATACAAGACACAAAAGTATATTGTACATTTAATTTAAAATATATTAATAATTATGAAAAGATTAAACTGAGAATAAAACGCTACCATTGAATACAATCTAATGGTTAAGATACGAAAATTATATACAAATGAAATGAAGACATGGCTTAAAAACCAAGAATCCAGGCCAATGTCTTAATAAAAATAATTGTATGATATTGACGTTTGACTATAACATAGATAGTATCCTCTTAGTAGTCTGTGAACATAAATTGCTATGATAAATTGTTTACCTACCTAGTGTATTTCGTACCAAATATGTACTACAATAATATTTCATACGGTGAAAGTAAAATTAGAGCTTACTGTCAGCACCAAAATCATAAAATGAAATCGAAAAAGTTATAAATACAGCAAGAATGATGCTGATCGTAAAGTGCAATGCCATTATGTACAGATTAAGAAACAATTACGATAAATCACAACTTCTTACTGATTGCACGCTTCGAAGTAGTTGTTGACCTGGATTTAGATCCTTCTTTTTTGGGAATGACATCTGAGGCTGGAAGCGAGGTAGCCTGTTCTACGTCAGCTTTGTGTTTGGTTGTCAGCTTCTCTAGATCATTTGTTGTAAACACTTTGTAACGGGATCCAGTAGGAAGCTTGACATTGATCACCCCGTCCAAGGTCCACACATTCCTAATGCCGAAGTGCCTGCGGGCCTCTAAGAATAAAGACTGCCTCATTCGTGTTAGATATTCTGACAACACATATGGGCTACCCTTGAGCAAAGCCTTCTTGGCCCATACCTCCCGACGTAATGGAGCATCTTCAAATTTTATGAGAATCGGACGAGGGCGGCCATTAGATATTGTGCCAAGACGATGACATACCTGCAGCGACTGACTAGAACAATTTTTGATACCAAGATTCTTCGTGATGACTGAAGCTACCAATTCGCGGACATTCTCATTGGTATTCTCGACCACTCCTCCCAGCAGCAGAAACTTCTTTCTGTGTCTACTTTCAATGGCATTCACATTAACAATTAGATGGTTAATTTGCTGCCGCAGTAATGTAAATGTTGAATAGACAAAATTCTTGAAGTTGATGTAGTCAGAACTTAGGTCCTTCAGGCTTAAGTCCTTTGATGACCCCTCTAGTCTCGCTTCAAACTCATCCAACCTCTGATTAAGTGTCTTCTCCAGTGATACTTGTGTTTTAAGAACTTCAAATATGTTTTCCATACTGAGATGTTCTTTAAGTATTGTACTCAACTTGAAGTTTGTAAGAAAAGTGGTAGCAGCCTATGGCAGGTATTTAATTTATTGCATATATGATATTTTAGTTGATACTTAACAAATATTAAATACTGTACACATTGAATAACTAAAATAAATAAATAAAATTACAGAGATGCACAAAATTTAGTTGTTACTTTTTTCAAACCTACCCGAAAAAAAAAACCTTTTTTTAACAATCAGCAAATATTAACTGGCTGAGATGATTCTCAGCAGGCAAAATGATCAGATTCTTCAGATCGTAGCTTACATTAGCTTGGCTTTGGCTTAGGCGTCCGCCCACTCTTAAAATCCAATTTTTGTCTAAAAAGGGACAAAAAGTGCGTAACACGCTTCGATTTTCAACGCAACCTTTTAATTTCAAAGAATTTATTTCTTCCGCGAACTCACATTCTTAAACTTATTTAATGCAAAATTGTAGTGTTTGATTAATCTCGTTAATTGTAGCAAATTTTGGAAAGGCTTTCCTCTCACCTGGCGGCAAACTTATTTTCAGAAGTCTGCGACATAACGAAATAACTTTAAATAATTTGGTTAAGTTTGAAAATTTCATCCACTTAAAATCATTGCATCCCTTTTCTTTAACAACAAACGATTTTATTCGTTCTTCTTCATGAGTATCCATTACTTCAGGCTTTTCAATACGAACAATTTGTTGTGATAGCCAGTCAGGACCGATCCACCACAATTTGTGGCTATTTAATTCCGTCGGTTTTAGTCCGCTTGACGCACAGTCAGCAGGATTAATATTAGTGGATACAAGTCCCCACTGTTCAACATCCATAATTGTGAGAATGTGGGACACCCTATTACTTACGTAAGTCATCCATCGACTGACAGGTTCGCGTAGCCAAGCCAACACTACAGTTGAGTCAGTCCATGCATATAAGTCTCCTTTAGGTATGTCCATTACTTGCGAAACCTCGTTTAATAATTTTGCATCTAGAGTTGCTCTGCAAAATTCCAAGCGGGGTATGGTCACCTCCTTTTCTATTGGTGCGACCTTAGTCTTGGCAGTAGTAAGCCTCACGTTTACTTCTTTATTATCGTTCATTATCCTGAGATAAATTGCAGTTGCATAGGCCCCTTTTTAGACTCCAATTTAGACCCCTTTGTTGAACCAAGCCACCGCGGTAGCGTGATATTCTTAAAGTTCATTAACTCGTATCTATATGTTAACCACTTAGATAAAAGATTTTTGGGCAATTTATGATCCCACTCAAGGCATGCTTTCCATAATTTCTGGATGAAAACCTTAGCAGTAATTACTATTGGGGCAATCCATCCAATAGGATCATAGAGTCTGGCAACATCCGATAAAACTTTTCGTTTTGTTATATATTCTTCAGGTTAAGCTAGATTTACTATATACTCAAAATTATCTGTACACCTGTTCCAACAAATGCCCAAAACCTTCATTACATTATCATCCTTAATCCCTATGGACTTTTCGGTGTTCGAATTCTCTTTCCTAATGTGATTTAGAAACAATTGATTATTGCTAATCCGCTTTTGCAGCCCAAATCCACCAGCTCCCATCAGTTTACACATTTGTTCGTAAACGTGTAACGCTTCTTCCACAGTTTCGCAACCTGTCATTAAATCGACAACATAGTAATCTCGTTGTGTAATCTGAGCTGCCAATGGATATTTGTCCTTTTCCAATTCTGCTAATGATTGTAGCATTTTCACTGCAAGATAAGGCGCACAGACCGTGCCAAACGTCAATGTTAGCAATTCAAAGTGCTGAACTGGTAACTCAGGTTTAGTTCTCCATAATATCCTCTGAAAGTCGGTGTCATCCTCATGCACATATACCTGCCGATATATTTTCACTAGGTCGGCAACTATACAAATGGGATCTTTGCGCAATCGTAGTAACAAGTGACGTAAATCTTGTTGGAGTTTAGGACCAACTAGTAAATCATCGTTAAGAGACACGTTATTAACACTCTTACTAGAAGCATTGAAGACCACTCTGACGTTCGTTGTCTCTTTATCTTCCCTCACAACCGCGTGGTGAGGAAGATACACGGCTTTATGATTATTAACATCATCACCATTAACTATCTTCACGTGATCCAACGTTGCATATTCCTGTAAAACTCATTATAAATTAATGTACTCATTATAACGTGTAGAGCGTTTACACAATCTTTGCTCTAATGAATGTAATTTGTTAACAACAATCTCAAATGATCGACCATATTGACACTGCGGGTCAATTGTTTTAAAAGGTAATCTTACAATGAATTTACCGTCTCCACGCCTTAAAGTAGTTTCCTTGTATAACTTTTCAGAAAATTTTTTCCCCTGATGTTAATTTTTTCTCGATACGTATATAAAAAAAGGTCCAACTTTTTATTTATTTCCTGTGAGGGGTGGGATGGTGGTGACTCCAGGCGTAACAGGGTTTTGGCCGGTCTCCAGAACCTCCTTGGTGTTATTTTCGGACTTTTCGATGACTCTGCGCATTTCATCCAATTGAAGTTTGAGTGTTTCCACACTAGATTTTACTCCAGTAAGGTCCACTCTTAGGTGAGATAAGATGTTTTCTGCACCTTCTTGCTTCTGCTGACTCAAGTTAGACTGGATCACAACTATGCGCTTGTCTAAGTTCGTCACAGCTCTGAGTATGTCACTGGTCTTGCGGAAGGACTCTTGGGTTTCAAAGTCCAATCAACCCCGTATCGTCTTGGATTCCTGGAGGGTATTTTTTATATCTGTCCTTGGAATATATAGCTCGGAAGACATTTCCTTCATAAGCTGGGTGATGATCTTGTTATGGGCGCGCTCCACTCGCATTAGTTCTTGAGCGTTGCGTGAGCGTTCCCTTTCTAGACTATGCTTATGTCTAGATCTGGAATCTGACAGCTCCAGGACCATCTCGTAGAGGGACTGCAGACTCTCTAAAGCTGTTAGCTTACACTCCCTCTTCATATTCCCTGCCATTTCTAGCGCTTCCTTCCCTCTCACAAGCATTTCGTTCGCTTATTTTGTTGCTATATCCATTTCCACCCCCAGTCGCCTGTTGGAGTTAAAAAGCAGGCTGGGTTTTCCTTTTTCCAGTGCCTCCGATAGTGGTGATTCCGGCGCAGATGTAATCGAAAGTTCTTCGTCCGATAAAACTGGAAGTGAAGGAATTTCTTCCTGCTTCCAGTTAGCTACTTTGTCGAGAGCCGCATCTAACGGGTCACAAATGGAGGATCGGATCGAGCTGTCGCTTTTAACAGAAGTTTGCGACATTTTAGTTGGCAGAGTGTGCTAAGAAGCTTTTTTGCCTGTTGTGGATGCGTCTGTCGGAACAGAGTCCGTTGGACGTTTTCCTGTTGCAGAATGACATGATGGCTGCGGCAACTTCTCGTTAGGTGTTGTTTTTGTTAAACTAGATTTTGTAAGTACTTTTTCCCGCAGCGATCATGGAGGTCTAGGTGGAGCAACAAAAAAGGTTTTGGGAAGACTTGTTTGAAGAAGCAGTCTCCACATCCGACAAGACTACTTTATTTCCTGACATTATTTTATAATATGCAAAAATTTAAAAGATTCTCTAATTGTAAGTTTCCTTAGTAGCTATAAATATAGGTAATGCCTTATAAAATATTTTACAATTATTATAGTTTTTAATATTTAATGATATTGATTATTATTTTTTTTTTTGTGAACTCACTTTTTCGATGGTTGAATTACATTGAGGAGTACGATGAACGCGAAGAAAGAGCCCGTTGTGGGATCTCCGGTTAGTATGCTATGAGTCCTGGAGTATGCTTGAGGTGTTACTGTCCGGGTTGGTATCGGACTGTGGTGGAAAATCATAATTCTGTACGGGCCAGAAGGTAGAGCTCTTTTTCCTGATTCAAATGAGCTTACACGAGGGGTCTAGCTCCTCTGGTTAACCAGTTAAGGCTCGCGGGGGAGAGGTAAGCCTCGAGGGGCATGGGGAGGTGGGGATTAAGTTCACGGGGAGCTTATATATAGTATAATATAAATAAGTAGGCGTGGGTAGTAGGAGGGGTTGTGGAGGTAGGGGGGGTTTCGTAAGGAGCGTATATCTGGTATGAAATAAAAGAGGGTAAGGGGTTGGGAGGGTAGGGAGGGTGGAAGAGGGTGTTAAGGGGGGTCAATGGTAGGGGTTATTATAGGGGGGGGTAGTTGATATGTGTGGCGGGGTATTGAGAATCTGTCTCAAATGAGTCCAAGCTCGGATGGTCAGGAATAAGGGGGTCAAGGAGTTCCCTCGGGGTTTACCTGATGGCGATTGTATGCTCGGAGGATTCCTCGGTCCATCTTCGAAGGTACCACTGAAGTCTGCACCGTCGCCAGACGCCTCGTGTTCACTGACTCGCTTTAACCTCAACGTCTGAAAGCACGTTGCAACCACGTGGTTTGATGTTAAGTTGTTAATTTTAAGGAGTCAATAACTTCTTCGTTTGTGGGCCGATTTTCTTCATTTTTTCAGCTTGACTGATCTTTATAGCGATTTTCAAAAACTGTAATTTACTTGGCAATTTTGCTGATGGTGTCGACACTATTTATCCCCAAAGTTAAGAGGCTACTGCTCCAAAACCAGCCGATGTACAGAGTTCTCCCCAATCACACTGATGAACTGCACACTCAAAAACTTTTTCACAGCACTTCCACTCGCGTAGCTCAAAAATTGCTATTTTTAAGCAATTTCTCCGTGGAGCTGATGTTGAATATGTCACTTTCCGATGTGTACTGGGTTAGGTTAGGTTAGGTTAGGTTTTTTTCCAATAAGTTTATTCTACAGACTCGAAGTCCGTACCTTTTTTGCTTTATTTTATTTTATTAACTTTTAAAATATTGTTATAAATGTACTCCTTACACTACTTACATTACTTAAAGATTTAAGCCTAAGCAGTGAGTTCACATATATACAACATGTAACGTAAATAACGCACTTTGAGAAAGTAGTCTCTTCAGAATCGTTTCCTGAATCGATTTCTATCATTTTTAATATAGGTAATTTTTTATCCCAAAAATAATTAAAACTACGTAAATTACAGTCACACTAAACCTGTACAGTCAAAACAAACTGAAATGGACCGTAACTTAAGGCAATAACACTTTTAAGAGTGCAGTTTTATTTGTATTATTACTAATCCTGTCATTCAATAAAAATAAAGAAAAATGAACTTTATTTCAAGCACGTTAAAGTCATTGCGTTCGTGGATTTGTACTGTGACCAGAACGTTCTTCCGGAATTAGTATAACTAATTTGATAAATATTTAGTGCATAAAAATTATTAACTAAAAATTCTGTGTATGTATTATGATTATAACATAATATACTAATTGAGGTGTCTGAGGGTGTGCGTTAATTACGTTACATATTATATATATATATGTATATATATATATATATATATATATACACGTTGTATATATATATATATATATACAACGTGTCCCAAAATTCAACGATAAGCCAGCACCGAAGGATAGACCTGATAAATTTCTTACATACTTAAGATCTACAAACTGATATGCTTACATGCGACATGCACTTACACGCTATGTTAGTTTTTTTTCTATTATTTTTTTTAAATGTATATAAAATCCTGTTTTTTTTTGTGGCATCATTATTATTTCTCCTTTTTTGTTTAAACATAATTATTGTCGACCCATTTTTTTGTTATGTTTAAATGTTTTTTTTTATCTTTTTTTTCCTTATGTAGTTATCAACATAATCTATATACTTAAGATATATAACCTTACATGCTATGTTAATTTATTATATTACCAGATTTTTTTTAATTTTTTTCCATCTTCAACTGTTTGTG
The DNA here is from genome assembly GCA_907164705.1 of Parnassius apollo. Classification (NCBI taxonomy): domain Eukaryota; kingdom Metazoa; phylum Arthropoda; class Insecta; order Lepidoptera; family Papilionidae; genus Parnassius; species Parnassius apollo. The sequence goes on along the minus strand of CAJQZP010001636.1, from coordinate 91,984 downwards.
GTATCTGTTGACAGGGCCTCCACGATAGCTGCTTCTCTGTTTCTAATTGCCATTTTCAGATTGTATTCTTTGATTCTATTAGTTGTCGCAGCCATGGCGCTCTCAACCAGCCTTCCAGTTGCATCGTCGCAATCGTCCGTGTAATAAACACAGCTTTCTGTGTGCCTGGATACTGCCACTACTGCGTGTTGGACGCTGTCATAAATTTTGAGCTTCTCAATTGTTGTCCTCATTATGACCACTCTCCCGTATGTGAGACCTTGGGCCTCATGTACGGTTAAAATTCGTGACCCAAGACCCGAACCGTATCCATGTCTGGTAAGGGACTCCTTTTCTGCTTGCGTAAATACAAGATATAAGGTGTCGGGCAGGGTACCTGGTATGACGACTCCCGTGTACCTCTTCCTTTTCAGTGAGTGCACCTGAGATCTTGATGAATAAATGCCACTGTAGATTTCGCTTAGGGCATATGCCACATCCATTGGATTCCGGTGCGTACACAGGAGTTCTTGGCTGATAGTGGTCACGAGGCTTGGGCGAGTATATTGCATCGCAAAGAGGTTTTCCCTGTCGATATAAGGGAGTTGATTGATGTCACCAAAAAGCAGTATGCTTTCCGCTCCACTTACCCGCATTACCATTACTATGGCCCTGAAATGGTTCATGAGAGCTTCTTCGACTAAAAGTCGAGTACATTTTCTCTTTTGCCTTCTCATACCATTTACTAAAACTGAAGCCATAGTGCGCACTTTTGTTTTTGCGTCAGTGGCTATGCGGTTGGCTAACTTTTCTCTAAGATATTTAGCTGCTTCCGTTGTTATTGTGACAATCAAATCATCCTCCGCATGGAATTAGTTTATAACCCAAGTTATTTTGCCACATCCCGTAACCCCATTGACCCAATTTATTGTCAGCACCGTCCAGTTTTCCCAAGGATCTCCCATTGCCTTGTTCCCTGTGTTCAACTTCGTTGTCACTAGCCATAAGTAAATCGTTTAAATAACAAAAGACAAAATCAAACCCTTGTAAAATGTTCATAAAACGGAGTTCATAAAACGCTGGAAGGTTTGTGCTGCACCACGCAAACCGAAGGTCATTCGAGGAAACTCGAAAACTCCGAATGGTGTTATGATAGCGGTTTTCTCCACATCACCTGGTGCGACAGGTATAAAATGATAACTTCTATTAAATAAAAAATTTGACATCTGCTACAACGAATTTCCAACGATAAGGTCGACGTAAGTTTAAGTTTAACACTAGTGTCTTGTTACCGTAAGTTGCGATTTTACTGCCGTTAGCTGCGTATAATTTATATTCACTACACTGATTTGCACGATCTTTTCTCGCGGCTGGTAAAACAGACACATTGGCACCTGTGTCAACTAAAAATCTAAGCCCAGTGTTACTGTCAGACACACACAAACGATTGAACGGAAAAATGGTACAGACCTCAAGATCCTCGGACTGTACCTCACCGCTCAGTTTTCCGGCTGTGTTGGTTTCCATGTGCAAGGCTTCGTACACTTGTTGGCCTTTTCTCGGAACCGGTAATGGTAGAAGCATAAGTAGTTCTCTTTCCGGGGCCGGCGGGAACCGCTACAGTGCCTGGACTGCGAACGACGCCGGTTGCGATCAGGGGCACGAGACCTCGACCTCTGCTGATTGATCTGGTCCACGGCAGCCTTTATTTTAGCCACCTCAGCCCTCAACACGGCCAAGTCAAAGGCGGCCGTGGATGCTGGCGCTGGCACGGTGTAAGTAGCGGTGGCGGCATAGGAAGGCCGCACAGCCTCCATGACGTTATCTGCAACTGCTGATAGATTATCCAGGTCCTTGGAGTCAGACACAGTGAGTACGGCTCGCACTTGTATCGGAAGACGACTCTGCCACAGCACGCGAAGGGTTTCATCAGGAACCTTGTCAGTAGCGAGCTCACGCATCTGACGAAGCAGCTGAGATGGTTTCTACTCGCCCAGCACCCCCTATCAAACCCCTTTCAAAGGCTCGCTCATAAGCTTCTCGATCTGCCTCGACATTGACTCCTCATAGATATGGAGCAGCCGAGCTTTGAGTGCGTCGTACTTGTAGGTAGGAGGCGGGTTTAGTAATATGTCCGTCACTTGCACGATGACCTCCATACTTAGCTTGGACACGACCAGGTCAAAATTCGCCTCATCACCCATCCTCTGAGGTGCGAGGATAGCTTCTGTGCGTACGAACCATACGCGCGATTGGTCGGTCCAAAAGTCTAAGAGCCGGGACTGTAGAGACACTGCATCTACACCTGGCGCCATAATGAGCGGTGGCGCGGGTGGCTGGATGTCTAGAACGGGTGGCACGTTAACAGCCGGCACTTTCTGTGGCGTTGGCGGAAACGGCGCACTCATGTTGCTATATAAATTGTCCGTCCGGCTAACACTAGGCTTCCCTGTCGTTCTGTCTCCTCCTCATCCAAGGCTACGAAGCCCGCTGACCCGCTATAAGCCGCAATGTGATGACCCATTTTACCTCTTATGACAGTAGATGTTTTGTTGTCATAAATTGCGGCCTCTGCTTCCTCGAGCTGCACCCCAAGTAACTCGTGACTACCGAGGTGGAAACTTTGTAAGATATTCTTGCAAGTAGTTTGGTTCACCTCAAGAGTTGCTTTTATGAGGGCCTTAAACTCTAGGAAAGCGTTGATTATTTGGTCTTTAGGCTCAACCGCCGGTAGAAGTTTTGGAGGGCTAACACGTCCCGAGCAGGGTCTAGTGATTGTGGGTTTGGATTTCTTGAGTACTCTTGGCTCTCTTATTAAGTTATCGGCTTGCCTTAACTTGCTCAACTTTCGCATTGCTCTTCCTGGAATGCTCTGGGCCACTGCACTGATGGTTTTAATTAGTGCACTTACCCCGCTTTGTGACTCAAAACTTTTGCTAAGTTTTTCCCTGGCTGCGGCCTTTTCTTTGGCCATTTTCAGTTGCAGGCGTTCTGAGCCACTAAGTGTCTCTGGATTTGTTGTAAGATGTAGGGTTGCCTTTGTCGAGTCATGATGTTTGAGGAAGCTCTGGTTTCGCCCCTATCCTCATACACGACTATTTCATGTTTGTTTGAGGCTTTTCACGCAAAACAGCCGTACCACTCTTCCCTCTTTTCTCATCTTCCCTTTGTTTTCTTGGATGGCCTTTGATAGGGGGTAGCTTGCTTTAGGGTTCGTCAGCAGATTGAGCGAAGATCTTGAGTCGCTCATGATGTTTACGACAGGTTCGGTGCTCGAGTCAGCTAGCTTGGTCGCCCTTAGCAAGGCATGGAGCTCGGATTGTAAAACTGTACAGGATGGATCCAGTCTAAATGTGGAACTACTGATCTCCCTGCCGTCTTCCCACCATGTTAAAGCTGCTCCGACCCTCTCTTCTATCTTACTTCCATCGGTGTATATGTGAGGGCCGGGTAGTTGGTGGAGGTTTGTGTTTTCGATTGTTCCAGTAGCTCATATTCCAATTTGACTAGTTTAGAGGGATGGGGTTGATCCAAATGATTTACACGGTTTTCAAGCTCTCTTCCTGGTGGTAAATAGTCTAGTGTGCCTTGTTTCTTGGTTTGGTACAAGCTGGATGCTTCTTTTATTCTCAGGTCTAACGGAAGCAGACCCGTGATGGCAATCGCGGAAGTGAGCGATACCGTGCGGTACGCTTTAGAGATCTTCTGCGCGAAGCCCCTTTGCAACGTATTGAGTTGGTCTTTGATCATCTGAAGTTCTGTTGCTGAGGACCACGCGCTCGAAGCGTACATCACTATAGGTTCGACGACCGCAATGTATATACGATACAGGTCACCTAGGCCGCGCATGCAAGCTGTTTGTATATGTCAGCCGGTTTATTGCTTGCGGCTGCTACATGCGGCTTAAAGGTGAGTCCACGGTCAATGATAAGACCGAGTACTTTAATTTCCTCTACGAGGTTTACTCTGCTGCCGGACATTTGCAGGTTTGGGGGGGTCAAATTTAAGTTTTTTAGTAACAAGCATTGCATTTGTTTTATGCGCTGCAAACTTTAACTTGTTCTGGGTTCCTCACTTCTTTACTCTTTTTTAAAGTGTCATTGGCCTGTTGCTCCAGGGCACTCGTTGAGTGGCTCGAGAACACCAAGACGACGTCATCTGCAAATGCCTGCAATACACCCCTTCGTTCGTAAGTTGGTGTGTCTAGTGTAGTTCGTAAGTCAGTGAGTCTAGGATAACATTACAAAAGGTTGGTCCACCGATAGATCCTTGAACACAGCCCTTTGTAGTTCCCCTCTCACTGGTTGCTCTGGCATAGTTAATTACGATTTTTCGATCTTGAAGGTAAGAGCCAACCATATCGTAGAGGTTTTTTGGGACAATTCTCTTTGGCTAGTTGCAGTTTTAATGCTGGCCACCATGCGTTGTCTATATCTAATAAAATAACAAGGACGATCTTCTTATTCCTCACTTCGTTTTTGATAATTTCAATAGATCATAGAGGGCGTCCTTAGTACCACGTTGAGGCATGAACCCATACTGGTTTTTATTAAGAGTTGGGAGGATGTACCACTGGAGTCGGCCCACCATCAACTTCTCGACTATTTTTCCGAGTACTGACAGGAGACCTATAGGTCGGTATGACTTTGGATGTGTATAGTCATTCTTTCCTGGCTTACGGATGATGACCACAGGTGCAGTTTTCCACTGCTTGGGAATGTATGCCATTTTCAAGCACTTGTTGACTATCGCTAAGAATACCTTCCTGTTGCAGTTAATTGCAGCGAAGCAAATGTCAGCTGTTAGCCCATCTGGTCCAGGGGCTTTTTTTGGATTTAGTGTTTGTAACACTGATTCAAGCTCCGCTTCTGCAAAAGGTGGGTCATCTTCTGACAAATCTAGGTCTTTGTTAATTTCCGTCAGCTCTCGTATTTTGGTGTGGTATGGCTGATCTGTATCTGTGTCCACACAGTCGTCAGGATGGACTATGGACTTCTTTTTTTGAGTTGGTTGAGAGATTTTGACCACCATGGGGGCGTTGCATTCACCCCCCCTCATGCCCACTTTCGGAATAGTCTCATCACAAGATTCCTGGATTGCTTTTGTGTAGGCTATTGTGATTTCCGCCCCCTCTATTAGTGTGGGAGTTATGGCTCTTTCTTTTAGAAGGGATCTAAGGCATGTTGAGAAGTCCGACCAGTTTGTCTTTCTGGTGTTGTATTTGCGCATTGTGCAGGGCCATAATTGTGTCAAGACCGCTTTGGTGCGCAGTGTAAACGTAATCACGTTGTGGTCTGATGTAATTAGGCTTCTCTCCACTCTCCAGTCCTCCACATTGCCGAGAAGTGACGAACTGCAAGCAGTGACGTCTACTATGCTCGAGCAAATTCTCCCCTTTCTGTATGTTTCGAAGGTAGGCGTGTCACACGTGTTGAGAATATGGAGATCCATTTCATTGAGGAAGGTGTTATATGCCGCACCTCTTTCATCTTCAGAATTGCTTCCCCAATCATTGGCTCCAAGCATTTATGTCTCCAGCCACTATGATGTTGTTTGTGTGAAGTTTTGCGCATGGTGATTGGATTCGCCTAAGGTAGGGATTGATGTCTTGCTCTCCCTCGAGGTAGACTAAAACGACTCCCAGTTTTAAATTTCCAGCGACGAGAAGTACTGCCGCTTCTATTTCGGTAACCAGCTGTGGATCATGGATGATCTCCAGTTGGTCTCCGAAGACCAGCACTGCGGCCTTTGCTGGTTTTTGTCTATTCAGGCTGCATTGAACTACTCTCGTGCCGGGATGTTCTTTAAGAACGCCATTTTTTCCCACATAGGGTTCCTGTACTATGGCGAACGACACTCCTTTATCCGATGCAACCTGAAGTAGTTCCGCCGTTGCTACCCTGGAGCGTTGCAAGTTCACCTGATGATTTTGAGGTCTAGTCTACCTACTAATGTTGAAGTTGATATTATTTTGGCTGCCCTTAGCAGTAAGATATGCGGGACCGTGCTATCGCATCCCAATTCTGCTTTTCCCGGCAATCAAAGCTAAAAGCATTGTGTGCCAGGTCCGTATCGGCACCGTGCGCTTTGAGGCAATTTTTACATCGGGGGGCTCCCCCTCCAGTTTAATCGGGCATTTGTCCCATGAATGAGTCTCTCCGCAGTGACTGCAGAGTTCCTCCTTTTCATGGCACGCTGCCATGGCACGTGGCCAAAACCGATGCATTTTGTGCATTGCACAAGGGGAGAGTGATCCATTATTGGTTTCTTTGGAGGCCGATGTAAATTTTTCCCGCATCAATGAAACGCCTGTGCACTTTTGGAGAGAGCTCGAGTACAGGATGGCACTCGTGTGGATTCCTCGCCTTTTTTATGTATTGAACTCTGACTGTTCGCTCTTTATCATCGACGTCATGCAGAAGGTGCTTATTCTGCGCCAGTATATTTTCCACGATTTCGACGTCTGTGTGATATGATAGCACGTCCCTGATTATCGCCAAGGGATTGTTTGTTCTGGCAACCTCTACTTTTAAACTTTTATTTGTCTTAACCCTATTTTGGACAAGGTTAAGACTTTTTGGTTTTTCGCCTTCCTTACCCTATCTACTTTGGCTCCAGTCTTTTTTGTATCTAGAGCCTCCCTGATTATCTCAATGATGTTTTCGGCTGTGTTTTTCGAATCAGTTGATGTAATAATGAGAGTGTGATTGGGTTTAGGAAGGGGAGGGCTTGTAGCCACTCTGGCGTATGTCTTTTTTGACTTAGTTGCTGCTTCGCCAGTTTGTGCAAGATCCGTTGCTAGACTTGGGGCTGTAGGTGATGGGGGGTGATGGGGCTTCTGTTCTCTCATCATCCTCAGCTCGGATGACATTACACCTAAGTGTTCTTCTATAGGTAGAAGATGTTCCCTTATGCTGGTTTGGAATATTTTACTGGAGTCCGCTGAAGGTAAGATTGAAAGTCCAGATCTGATACCTGCATCTATCTCCTTCAGCGAACTCTTCATTCCATCCAGCTCCTTTTCTAACTTTTTATTTATTTCCTCTGAGGGGTGGGATGGTGGTGACTCCAGGCGTAACAGGGTTTTTTGGCCGGTCTCCAGAACCTCCTTGGTGTTATTTTCGGACTTTTAGATGACTCTGCGCATTTCATCCAATTAAATTTTGAGTGTTTCCACACTAGATTTTACTCCAGTAAGGTCCACTCTTAGGTGAGATAAGATGTTTTCTGCACCTTCTTGCTTCTGCTGACATAAGTTAGACTGGACCACACCTATGCGCTTGTCTAAGTCCGTCACAGCTCTGAGTATGTCACTCGTCTTGCGGAAGGGCTCTTGGGTTTCAAAATCCAACAAACCCCGTATCGCCTTGGATTCCTGGATGGTATTTTTTTATATCGGTCCTGGCATGGCCTAGCTCGAAAGCCATTACCTGCATAAGCTGGGTGATGATATTGTTAGGGGCGCGCTCTACACGCATTAGTTCTTGAGCGTTGCGGGATCGTTCCCTTTCTAGATTATGCTTATGTCTAGATCTGGAATCTGACAGCGACAGGACCATCTCGATTAAGGTTAGGTTAGGTTAGGTTAGGTTAGGTATGGTAAGGTTCCCTCCGAACGGGTTCCCGCCTTGTCATTGCGGCTTAGTAGCCGTTGCTTGGTCGCCCGCGGTGAACAAAGAGGAAACCACGTGGCTGGACCGAAGTGAAGGGCCGGCCCGAGGTGGCCACTCCGAGTGGGCTTGGTAAGCCCACTTCGGATGTGTGCAGGTGGACTGCAGCGACAGGGCTGTCCGTACCCTCTACCGCTGCAGCCGAGGTGGAGTCGCGGAGGAAGAGAAGTATTGGTATAGCGATGCGCCACTCACCCTGTCCTCCGCGACTCAAACGGGGCCGCAACGTTGTTGCGGTGGTGGTGGGGCTGCGGGGGGAGAGGATTGTCGGTATTGCGAGGCACTGCTCTCCCTGCCCTCCGCAGCCGAATCCTGGTCGGTGGCGGAGCCATAGACCAGATCCGCCGCTGGGGTCAAGAAGGCTAGTGCTTCTGAGTGCTTGTTTTTTCTGGCCCCATGGCTTTCGCGCATCGGACACGGGGGCGTCCGTTGCGCAGGTGTAATTTAAGGCCGTGGAGGAAGGCGCGCCATGTGTTCTGGTGCGCCTTACCTGGGAAGGAGAACGGAGAGGACTATTCCTCTCCCGAGGAGGTGCTGCAATGGGACGGCAGGCGCTGGTAGGGCCGCGGATGTGTGCGAAAGCGTTCCCGTGGCCCTGCCAATATGCAACGAAGGTGGAACACCATGGCGTTTTAGTCGGTGCGAGTCCGACATAACCCGTTCTTGCCCCCGCGAGGCGGGTTTGCGTAGGAATTTCCCCATGTAAAAAAAACCTAGGTTAGGTTAGGTTAGGTTAGGTTAGGTTAGGTTGGGCCGCGGAAGTATGCGAAAGCGTTCCCGTGGCCCTGCCAATATGCAACGAAGGTGAAACACCATGGGGTTTTAGTCGGTCCGAGTCCGACATAACCCGTTCTTGCCCCCGCGAGGCGGGTATGCGTAGGAATTTCCCCATGTAAAAAAAAAAGGTTATAGGTTAGGTTAGGTTAGGTTCCCCCTCGAACGGGTTCCCGCCTTGTCGTGGCGGGGGGGCTTAGTAGCCGTGGCTTGGTCGCCCGCGGTGAACAAAAAGGAACCCATGTGGCTGGCCCGAGGTGAAGGGCCGGCCTGAGGTGGCCACTCCGAGTGGGCTTGGGGAGCCCACTTCGGATGTGTGCAGGTGAACTGCAGCGAGAGGGGAGTCTGCACCCTCTACCGCTGCAGCCGAGGTGGAGTCGCGGAGGAAGAGGAGTGTTGGTATGGCGATGCACCACTCGCCCTATCCTCCGCGACTCAAACGGGGCCGCACCGTTGATGCGGTGGTGGTGGGGCTGCGGGGGTGGGGAGTGTCGGTATTGCGAGGCACCGCTCTCCCTACCCTCCGCAGCCGAATCTTGGTTGGCGGCGGAGCAATAGACCAGATCCACCGCTGGGGTCGGGAAGGCTAGTACTTCTCAGTGCTCGTTTATCCTGGCCCCATGGCCTTCGTGCATCGGACGCGGGGGCGTCTGTTGCGCAGATGTAATTGGAAGCCGTGGAGGAAGGCGCGCCATATGTTCTGTTGCGCCTTACCTGGGAAGGAGAACGGGGAGGAATATTCCTCTCCCGAGGAGGTGCTGCCGTGGGGCGGCAGGCGCTGGTAGGGCCGCGGATGTGTGCGAAAGCGTTCCCGTGGCCCTGCCAATATGCGTCGAAGGTGGATCACCATGGGGTTTTAGTCGATGCGAGTCCGACATAACCCGTCCTTACCCCCGCGAGGCGGGTATGCGTAGGCATTTCACCATGTAAAAAAAAAGGTTCGGTTAGGTTAGGTTCCCCCCCGAACGGGTTCCCGCCTTGTCGTGGCGGGGAGGCTTAGTAGCCGTGGCTTGGTCGCCCGCGGTGAACAAAGTGGAACCCACGTGGCTGGCCCGAGGTGAAGGGCCGGCCCGAGGTGGCTACTCCGAGTGGGCTTGGGGAGCCCACTTCGGATGTGTGCAGGTGGACTGCAGCGAAATGGGAGTCTGCACCCTCTACCGCTGCAGCCGAGGTGGAGTCGCGGAGGAAGAGGAGTGTTGGTATGGCGATGCGCCACTCGCCCTATCCTCCGCGACTCAAACGGGGCCGCACCGTTGATGCGGTGGTGGTGGGGCTGCGGGGGGGAGAGGATTGTGGGTATTGCGAGGCGCCGCTCTCCCTACCCTCCGCAGCCGAATCTTGGTTGGCGGCGGAGCCATAGACTAGATCCGCCGCTGGGGTCGGGAAGGCTAGTATTTCTCAGTGCTCGTTTTTCCTGGCCCCATGGCCTTCGTGCATAGGACGCGGGGGCGTCTGTTGCGCACATGTAATTGGAGGCCGTGGAGGAAGGCGCGCCATGTGTTCTGGTGCGCCTTACCTGGGAAGGAGAACGGGAAGGAATATTCCTCTCCCCAGGAGGTGCTGCCATGGGGCGGCAGGCGCTGGTAGGGCCGCGGAAGTGTGCGAAAGCGTTCCCGTAGCCCTGCCAATATGCGACGAAGGTGGAACACCATGGGGTTTTAGTCGGTGCGAGTCCGACATAACCCGTTCTTGCCCCTGCGAGGCGGGTATGCGTAGGCCCACCATGTAAACAAAAAAGGTTAGGTTAGGTTAGGTTAGGTTAGGTTCTCGGGAGAAGGCACGGCTTCCTGTCGTTTAGGGTGACGCAGGTGCTGTCGGGGCACGGCTGCTTTGGCAAGTACCTGTGCCGCATAGACAGGGAGTCGGACGCTCGGTGCCACCACTGCGTCCATTGCGGGGAGGACACGGCGCAACACACGCTCGCCGAGTGTGTAGCTTGGGAGGAGCAGCGCCGTGTCCTCACAAATGAAGTAGGAGGCGATCTGTCGCTGTCGGCCTTAGTGCGGAGGATGGTCGGTAGCTCAGAATCGTGGGATGCAGTGGTGTCCTTCTGTGAGGACGTGATGTCGCAGAAGGAAACCGCGGAACGGGAGAGGGAGATCTCGACTCCCTTCCCTGGCCGCAGAAGGCGCACCGGGCGCAGGAGAAGGGCGGACAACGCCCTTTTCCAGCCCCCATAAATGAGTCCAGGGGCGAGGGACTAGGGGAAGCCCCCGCCCCCCTATTCGATGGACCCGAGGCGGAGGCACGCGTGGGTGTCGGCGCGCGCCTCTGAGGTGATACACGGGGTAGTTGAACACCTCACTACCCCGTGCAGGAGACGAGGCCCGTACAGACCGGGCCAGCACTAGTGTGGGGCTGCGGAAGAATTTGGATTCCCGCGGCCCCTCGCGTGTACGTGCGAGGAGACACCGGGGTGGTTTTAGCCGGTAAGAGTCCAGCACACCCCTCTGCCTTTCCCCAGGCAGAGGCAGTCCATGAGGATTTCCCCCCGTAAAAAAAAAAGGTTAGGTTAGGTTAGGTTAGGTTAGGTTTTTTTTCTTTTATAAATTCTTTTTCCCCTGACATGGGAGATCTGGAACCTTGCGCTCTTTTCGTTTATTTGTCAATGTTCTTTTTGACTTTTTATATATTTTGTTTTTATTTTATTTACAATATTTTATCATTTATCTCTATTTCTCATTTCTATTTTATTACTTGACATCTTTATCTTCTACCACATTACAGTGCTTTCCCTTTTAACTTTCTTATTACAGTCCTATATTGTCTTACTATCTTATTTTCTTTCTATTTCTCTCTACTCTATATAATTCTTTTACTTATCAACTTATCGTGTCGCTATCTTATATTTACCTCATTTTTTTCTTATTACTTATTACACGTTTATTTGAAATTGATCTATTTGTACTATACATATTGTCAATTTCCTTTTGTTATTACTATTATATTATGTACTAATTACAACTGTTTTTATTTATTAATTTCTACTTATTTTGGGACTTGTATTATATATTCTTACATACATATTCAAGTTCCCTTCTATATCTACTTATTTCTATCTATAGCTATATTCGCGATACGCTTACAATATTCTATGAAATTAGCTCTTTTTTCTTTGTCTTTCATTATTATGTGTATTTCCTCTCTATTTATTTTTATTTTAAGTTTTAATTCTATTTCTTTTCTTGCTCTATAATTTCTAGGGCACTCCGTAATGAGGTGTATTACCGTTTCTAAATATTTTCTATCACAGGTACATGAGGGGCTCTCCTTGCCGCGTGCATAAATAGTTCGGCAGTCGCTAATTCGCTTGAAGGTTTGCTTGTGCAAAGTTACTCCTGGGACCATTTTAGCAAAAATGCGGGCCTCCACAGTGACTACACGCGTCAGCTGTTTCGGTGCAGAGTTTTTTAGTGTGCCCATATCCCAAGCATTTGGTACATTGGATCAGTGGAGATTGATCCGCCACTCGCACTCGTTGCAGGTCAACGTGTATAAGCTCTCTTTCCATCATTCGTCCCCATATCTGTGGCGACACTCTCAGAACTACGTGGGAAGTGAGTGGATTTCTCGTCTTTTTCCGATATTTCACTTCCATCCTTTGCTCTTCATCAACCAACCCGTCAAACATCTGCTTGTTTTGATGTTTTATAGCCCTGATAATGTCGCCATCTGTGTTATAACTCATTACTTCTTTTAATATTAACATCGGGTCTTTGTTTTTTATTTCTTCCACCATTAAATGGGATCCTTCTTTGCTTATTTTTTCCTGAATCTTTTTAACTTCCTCTCGAGTGCTACATCCTATAATTATTCTTCGATCTCTGGCCTTCCTCACTTTATCAATTTTAAATCCTTCTTCCCTTGCGTTTACTACCTTCCTAATCTTTTCTAGTACTTGGTCTCCAGTATCTTTTTCATCTTGTGACGAAATGGCGATTGAGTGAGTCGCAACGTATCCCGATGGTATCCCACTACTCTTCTACACTAGCATATGTTGTGTTTTCCTCCCTACTTCCTTATTTCTTAAGTACGTTTCTCAAGTTTTCCATCTCTTTCTTATTTTCCTCGAGCATTTTGCTATGTTGCTCTATCTTTTTTATTAGGCTATCTTCTACTTCTTTCCTACTTTCATCCTGCCTCTCCGATCTCTCTCCCACTTTACTCTGTTCATCCTGTTTTTTGTTTCCTGCTCCCATTTTTCTTTCCATCTGTGCCTCCTTAACTAATTGATATAACCTATCTATCTTTTGTGTTACCTCAAGTTTAATGTCTGTTTTTAGATTTCTTGAGTTGCTTAGGTGCAATTTTGCCTTGTGCAGACATGCCCTCGCTTCAGTTACTCTATCTGTATATTTTTCTATTGCTTTTTCGGGTGGGTTCTCTGGTTTTTCAATTGACGATCTACTAATTTCAATTCCTTTCCTTGAGATCCTGGTTTTCTTGTCCTTTGTCCCCGTCTCCCATTCTCCAATACTCCTTCTTAAGCTCTTCTGGGTTTCATTTTTTGGAGATGGGCCTGCCATCTACGCTCCATTTGGAGAACATCTCTCCTTGTCAATCTCGTGCCCCTTTTTGGCTGGGGTTAAATTTAACAATAATAGAACAAGAATAAAGCAAAATGATTTTTTTTAACTCTACGTAGAGTTCCTTACTGCAATTTTATGCCTTAAAAGGTTGTCCTCTATATAATTCTAATACAATGGCAAGTCTTACTTATCTGAGAGGAAATACTCATAAGTCGCACCTACGTCACGCAATTGTCTATATGTAGAGTATTTTTATTTCTTAGATAGAACGTCAAAGATATATTCTACCTTATTCCGAAAATCCAGTGGAAATCGTTGCAGTCCTTCAAAAGATATAGCGGTTATAACTTTTTACAAAATGGCTAACCAAAATGGCCGCCAGTCACTATAATTATCAGATGGTAAGATAAAGGATCTTATGCGATCACGTGTGTCGAAAACCGCATCAAAATCCACCCAAGACCTTCAGAGATACGTCAGATCAAAACTTTCCAATGGCGACTAAAATGGCGACCAAAATTTAAATTATTGGTAACTTGGTCAGTTTTCGTCGCAGATTTTTGCGGTTTTGGTTGCCACAGAAAGCACTCTTTCGGCATTATATTTTAGTCTTAAAGGAGGCTTCACTTCGCAATTTGATGTAGAGTCTAATTTCGTGTTTATATGATAATATATAAACACGAACTATATATAATACTATATAACTATAATAGGGCAATAATAAGACCCAAAACCGGAACTCGCTACGACTTCTAGAAACAGAGTTATTTCGGTTTTAAAGTTTCCAAAATGGCTGCCAGTCCAGACAACAAATGGCTATCTTGGGCGTCTTTTCACCGATTTGGCCCGTGTTTGGGCTCGTTTAAAAGGTCTCGGTATCACGATAATAACTGAACAAATATTTTGGCATTTAAAGCCCTCTAAAATAAGAATTCTAACTATAAACCAATAATTTTTTATAAATTTTTGGTTTTTTCGGCCAATTTTAGTTCCAAAAATCTACAAAAATTTCCAGATATTATTCTCAGTATCCTTTCTATGTATATATTTTTAAATATTTTTAACACGTAATAAAAGGTAACATATGTAAAAAAAAAATAATTTATAAAATTTAACTTAAAAACTAGTTATTAGTGGTGGAGCGTTGTGCTTAAGGTTGCCGAAGTCTAATTCCCCGGTCGAACCTTAAGCCTATTACGCGAGCTATTAATCTAAGTGGACTGTATCTACAAAATGTTTCTACACTTATATAAACGGCAACTATAGCATGCGGTACAATGCACTCGCTCTTCCCTAAAAACGAACTATTATTTGCCAAATCGATGAAAGGAATCCTGCTTGATTAGGAAAACACAAAATTGGAGCGGATTATATCAAGCAGGCAGTATTATTAGGAAATGTTGACTCACCGGGATGTTCTTCTATGCGGTCGAGCCTATAACTGCGACTTCTGGAACTTCTCCTGGAACACTCCGGAGAGAGGCGGTGCGCGACTATATCTCACACGAGGTGAGGCGGGTTCCCTGGAGCTCGACTGCTTCCAGGCTAAAGCGGTTCTACTAGTGGTGTGGTTCCAATGACGAGCGCGGCGGGAAGAGACTATTATCCTAGGCGGTGTAGTTCCAACGATGAGCGCGGCGGGAAGAGACTATTATCCTAGGCGGTGTAGTTCCAACGATGAGCGCGGCGGGAAGAGGCTGCGCGTCGGTCGCGCGTGCCTTATATATCTTCGGTTCCGATGATTACGTGACATTCTAGAATCATCTTCTTTCCCCTCCCACCCCACCACCCCGATGTGTCGATAGGAGGGTACAAATGATATCGTTTTAGAAGGGGATAACCGACTTGGCAACCTACCGTCAAATATAAAATAAATACGAATGGTTTTTCCCTCGCAACCATCTCCCCCGCCTTCAACTACAATGTTTAATCTAGAAAGCTAATTTAAATTATGGAAGAGGCAAGGGGCACAAACGGACAACAGGACGCAGGTACATGGATGGCAGGTACAGGTACCGTGCGTAACGCATGAAATGGGCTCGACTTTAAACCAAAACAAACGCGGTTAAATTCAAACACCATTAGAGGTTCCTTTGGGTTGAAACGATATAAATTGCGTTGGAATCTAATAGGTCGCATTCACGGACCCCTATGCAAAGAAACATTTGGCGAATATCGGCGGATAGTGCTATACTAAACAAACGAAAATTGGCTATTATATTAAATAAACTGCCCTGTAAATTTTGCCCACTATAGAGGATATCGTTAAGCGACAGGTGAGTGCTAGTTTTAGCACTAGCGTCGAGCACTACACGTAACTTAGATGTAAATTTGTCCTCCCTAATGACCCCGTGGTGTGGTATGAAATACGACGGTGTGTCTTCGTAGTTATCTAATTTCGAAGCCACGAGTGATATGTAACCTTCTCTTATATATTCGTTAATGACGGCGTCATAAGCTTCCTTTAACTGGGGTGAAGCGTGCATCCTACGCTCCAAGCTGTAGAAACGTTTTTCCGCCAATTTTTCCATTGACGCGAATCGCCGAGAGATAAAACACCTCCTTTAAAGGGTAGCGCTACACTATATCTACCGTCGCAATCACGAACGGTCGTGCGGACGTAAATTTCCTCGCATAATCTGTCATCTGAGCTAGCTATGGGTGGGACGTTCACCTCCTCCATCTCCCAAAATTTCCGGACTAACGACTCGAGCGGTTCGACAGCCATAACACAATAAGAGGTTGCCGAAATACTATCTATGATGGGGGCGGAACCAACGATAACGTAGCCCAATACGGTTTCCAGTGCGTAAGGCGCGGTATGCGAGGAGTTGCTCCTGACCTTATTGTTTAGCAAAAGATGAGGGAAAAGCGATGCTCCAATGAGCATGTCTATGTTTCCAGGAACGGCGTAAGTGTCGTCTGCTAGAGTCAAATTTTTAAATTCAATCATTGCCGAGGTGTCAACCGAAACGGTTGGCAACCGTTCAGTGACCCTATCACTACTAGTGCATTTATATCAAAGTTAACATTACGATCTATCCGAGAATAAAATTTTAAATTTATATATCCCTGGGTAGCTTTACTAGTACCTCCGATGCCTTTGACTACAGGACATGAAAGTGACCTATTTATTACTAAGCCTAAGCGCTGACAACATTGTCGCGTTATAAAGCTATTTTGGGCTCCGCTGTCCAGCAGTGCACGGACGCTTTGTTCGTTTCCACGCGAATCCCTAACCAAAATACGCGCCGTACCCAGTATCACGGTTGAAGGAGGTTGTGCTCCCATATTTGCCAATGAGCACAGAGCGACATCACCAGGTCGACCTCTAGAATCGTTGACTTTAGTAGGGGTGAATTCCCTATCCGCTTTACTTGACGCCACTAAGTTGCTATTTTCAAAATGTAATAGCGTGTGATGTTTCCTGGAGCACTTGCTACATACGGAACTCGAATTGCATTTTGCAACTAAATGCTTATCACTTAAGTAGTTCAGACATAGGTTGTTTGTCTTTACTAATTTATAACATTCGCTTGGTGAATATTTACGAAAAGTCGCACAATTATATAAATTACCGTGTTTATCTTTACATACGATACAAGTATGCTGAAGTGATGTTGACGTAGCGGTTACGTACGTTAACGACCCTGTTATTTTAGATGGTTGAGTCTGTCTACGGTCGACGCACCTTTTAATCTCCTGTTTAACGTTCGGAGAGCGCTGCATCACCTTTATTTGATCTCGCACGAACGATGCTAATGAATGAAAGGAAGGCATCTCCGAGCTACGATGCTCCATTTCAAACGCACGCACGGTGTCGGGGTCTAATTTCTTTAGTGCAATATGGAGAAACACCACGTCCATAAGGTCATTAAATTTTAAATTCTTAAGTGCAGCCACCGATGCCACAAATTTATCCAGAAACTGCTCTAAGCCGTTGATGTTCGCGGATGATATAGGTTTAAGATCGAATATCTGGTTCAAATATTCGGAAGCTAACATTCTCCTATCTTCATATATAGTTTTAAGCGTTTCGAATATTAATAAGTAATTGTTTGCTGTAGGTGTAAAACCAGAGCAGATCGACTGTGCCCTGCCACTAAGTTTACTAATTAAGTAATATAATTTTTCAGCGTCCGATAACGATGGGTTATTGTGTATATTGTTTTGAAAACTACTGAAGAAGAAGGGCCACGTCTTAATATCACCATTGAATACCGGAATATCTATTGGCGGCAACCTAATTGAGTCACGTGGACGTACCTGTATTTCCGGCTTTGCTTCGTTTTGAGATTGTAGGAGTTTTGCCGTTCTTTTAACGCGACACAACATATCTTCAATTGCTAGAAGCGGTTGGTAGTTCACTATGTATTTCGGGTCGATTTGTAATTCCAAATGATTAATTTGGTCTAATATTCTTTCGTAATCCGTCCGCAAAGAATCTACCGTTTCAATTTCATTCAAAAAAGTTTCCCGCACTGCTTCTACATTGATGTTCTTTATGTGATCACTAATACTTTGTATACGTAAAAAGAGTACGTCCCTCTTGGCATAAAGCGTTTTAAATTTAAATTCACTTCCACTAACTGCCATTTTAAATTATTATAACAAAGTTATATTAATCACAATTAATCTCACAACGCACAACGATGGACGATGGATACTCGGTATGCCGTATTACGTAATTAAATCGAACACCTGTTACAGCGAGTCGAGGTGACGCGTTGCTCGTTGCGGTAACTCAATATTTTTATCAAATTGTCGGGTAAGCGTACCAAACCGTTGCTATTACACTGTTTCAATTATTTAATAAGCTTTAAATTTAACCAAATACGAGCG
The DNA here is from genome assembly GCA_907164705.1 of Parnassius apollo. Taxonomy (NCBI): domain Eukaryota; kingdom Metazoa; phylum Arthropoda; class Insecta; order Lepidoptera; family Papilionidae; genus Parnassius; species Parnassius apollo. The sequence goes on along the minus strand of CAJQZP010001636.1, from coordinate 74,190 downwards.
CTATAAAATAAATAATTCTGTTTGCGAGTACCTAATCAAAATTTAAATTTAAACGAACACTATTTAAGTCTATTCCATAGATTAAAGTGCATTATCTAAATAATTAATTTAATAATTCAAGCAGAAAATGGTTGGAGGATCACTAAACACCAGTCCAAATCCTGCCGAAGTGACCATAAAATGATGGAGCCACGTGTCTAAGGTTGCCGAAGTCTAGTTCCCCGGTCGAACCTTAAGCCTATTACGCGAGCTATTAATCTAAGTGGACTGTATCTACAAAATGTTTCTACACTTATATAAACAAACTCTTCCCTAAAAACGAACTATTATTTGCCAAATCGATGAAAGGAATCCTGCTTGATTAGGAAAACACAAAATTGGAGCGGGTTAAAACAATTATATCAAGCAGGCAGTATTATTAGGAAATGTTGACTCACCGGGATGTTCTTCTATGCGGTCGAGCCTATAACTGCGACTTCTGGAACTTCTTCTGGAACACTCCGGAGAGAGGCGGTGCGCGACTATATCTCACACGAGGTGAGGCGGGTTCCCTGGAGCTCGACTGCTTCCAGGCTAAAGCGGTTCTACTAGTGGTGTGGTTCCAGTGACGAGCGCGGCGGGAAGAAACTATTATCCTAGGCGGTGTAGTTCCAACGATGAGCGCGGCGGGAAGAGACTATTATCCTAGGCGGTGTAGTTCCAACGATGAGCGCGGCGGGAAGAGGCTGCGCGTCGGTCGCGCGTGCCTTATATATCTTCGGTTTCGATGATTACGTGACATTCTAGAATCATCTTCTTTCCCCTCCCACCCCACCACCCCGATGTATCGATAGGAGGGTATGAATGATATCGTTTTGGAAAGGGATAACCGACTTGGCAACCTACCGTCAAATATAAAATAAATACGAATGGTTTTTCCGCGCAACCAATTAAAAATATCTGAATTTTTGCATATACATTTACGATATATAAATCTAGGGGTTCTCAATTTAGTTCATTAGTAATTTAATTAACAATTTTTTTTTTCAAAAGATTAAAAGTTCAATATTTCCTCAACCACTTAACTTATAATAGTTTCAAAAACTGCTCCTGGCTCCTCTCCGCGTTTACTAACAGAATGCGACTTCAAAAGTAGCCGCACGATTCTGCATCACAGAACACGTGCACATGTGGTACTTTTTTTTTTTTTGCAATTATCTCCGAAAATATAATTAATAAAAATCTCAAATTTTGTACTTATATAGAGACCACTGATAACTTCAAATCCGCACTATAAAAAGGGGGGTCTTCACTTTAGTTTTTGAATTATTTAATTATCAAATTTTGCAAAAATTTAAATGTTCAATAACTCTTGAACCAGTTAACTTATAAAAATTTCGAAAACTGTTCCAGTCTCTGTACCGTGTTTGCTACTACAATATGACTTCAAAAGTAGCCGTACGATACTGCGTCACAAAACACGTGCGTTAGGTTAGGTTAGGTTAGGTTAGGTTCGATTTCCTACGAGGCGGCTTGCGTCCTGGCCGGATCCCCACCCTGGGACCTAGAGGCGAAAGTACTCGCGTCATTATATCGATGGCGCGAGGAAGAATGGGGACGCGGCTCGAGGCCGGTGCAGCGACAGATCGCGCTGCGCCGAGAGGATCTCCGTCAGGTATTGGTGGCGGAATGGCGGTTAAGGCTTCTGCGCCCTACCGCCGACCTCGCTATCGTCGAGGCGATCCGGCCAGTACTCGACGACAGGCTCGGGAGAAGGCACGGCTCCCTGTCGTTTAGGGTGACTCAGGTTCTGTCGGGGCACGGCTGCTTTGGCAAGTACCTGTGCCGCATAGACAGGGATCCGGACGCTCGGTGCCACCACTGCATCCATTGCGGGGAGGACACGGCGCAACACACGCTCGCCGAGTGTGTAGCTTGGGAGGAGCAGCGCCGTGTCCTCACAAATGAAGTAGGAGGCGATCTGTCGCTGTCGGCCTTGGTGCGGAGGATGGTCGGTAGCGCAGAATCGTGGGATGCAGTGGTGTCCTTCTGTGAGGACGTGATGTCGCAGAAGGAAACTGCGGAACGGGAGAGGAAGATCTCGACTCCCTTCCCTGGCCGCAGAAGGCGCACCGGGCGCAGGAGAAGGGCGGACAACGCCATTTTCCAGCCCCCATAAATGAGTCCAGGGGCGAGAGACTAGGGGAAGCCCCTGCCCCCCTATTGGATGGACCCGAGGCGGAGGCACGCGTGGGTGTCGGCGCGCGCCTCTGAGGTGATACACGGGGGTAGTTTAACACCTCACTACCCCGTGCAGGAGACGAGGCCCGTACAGACCGGGCCAGCACTAGTGTGGGGCTGCGGAAGAATTTGGATTCCCGCGGCCCCTCGCGTGAGGAGACACCGGGGTGGTTTTAGCCGGTAAGAGTCCGGCACACCCCTCCGCCTTTCCCCAGGCAGAGGCAGTCCATGAGGATTTCCCCCCGTAAAAAAAAAAAAAGGTTAGGTTAGGTTAGGTTCCCCCCCCGAACGGGTTCCCGCCTTGTGGCGGGGGGCTTAGTAGCCGTGGCTTGGTCTCCCACGGTGAACAAAGAGGAACCCACGTGGCTGGCCCGAGGTGAAGGGCCGGCCTGAGGTGGCCACTCCGAGTGGGCTTGGGGAGCCCACTTCGGATGTGTGCTGGTGGACTGCAGCGAGTGGGGACTCGCGCACCCTCTACCGCTGCAGCCGAGGTGGATTCGCGGAGGAAGAGGAGTGTTGGTATGGCGATGCGCCACTCGCCCTATCCTTCGCGACTCAAACGGGGCCGCACCGTTGATGCGGTAGTGGTGGGGCTGCGGGGGGAGAGGATTGTCGGTATTGCGAGGCGCCGCTCTCCCTACCCTCCGCAGCCGAATCTTTGTTGGCGGCGGAGCCATAGACCAGATCCGCCGCTGGGGTCGGGAAGGCTAGTACTTCTAAGTGCTCGTTTTTCCTGGCCCCATGGCCTTTGTGAATCGGACGCGGGGGCGTCTGTTGCACAGACGTAATTGGAGGCCGTGGAGGAAGGCGCGCCATGTGTTCTGGTGCGCCTTACCTGGGAAGGAGAACGGGGAGGAATTTTCCTCTCCCGAGGAGATGCTGCCATGGGGCGGCAGGCGCTAGTAGGGCCGCGGATGTGTGCGAAAGCGTTCCCGTAGCCCTGCCAATATGCGACAAATGTGGAACACCATGGGGTTTTAGTCGGTGCGAGTCCAACATAACCCGTCCTTGCCCCCGCGAGGCGGGTATGCGTAGGCATTTCCCCATGCAAAAAAAAAAAAAAAAAGGTTGGGTTAGGTTAGGTTGGGTTCCCGTGTGGAGTTGCCAGTCCTCCAATCGGGCGCGTCCCCAGGTGGCGGATAGGGGAATGCCGCTCAGATATGAGTGGTAGCGGGAAACCGTCGCGGACCAAAACTGGCTGGGTTTGGGCGTACCTCTGGTTTCGAATGGAATCAGGTACCTGCTAGTTGCTTCCCGTATCCTCTTAACTGAGAGGAACAGAGGATGTAACATGCGCGGTGAGATGCCAGGTGCACTCGGCTTTTGCCGACGCCGGGCAACCCGTCATCGCGGGAATTGAACGGGCTCAGAGTTCCCTCACCCGGTCTCTGGGCAGGCATGGGAAGAACCCGTATCGACTCTGCCACCGTTCGAACCTCGGAATCCCTTTGGTGTGTCGTGGATCATGTCTCGCGGCGCCTGAGGGGCCGATGGCTCTTGGCTTAACCGCCTGGAGTCACGAGGATGATATCCTCTATAAAAAATCACCCGAAGCTCAAGCGTAGCACGCCGTGAGGAGCTGCATGGCTGATGGGTAAATGTTCAGTCGTTAGCGTTGCCCCCCGTCAGGGTACCGGCCGACACCCTTGACGGGTTATGCATAGGCTTATCCGGGCAAAGGGGGCTCTGCTCGGATGGACCGTTACTTCCTCCACACTCGTGGGAAAAAAAATTAATAAAACTTTAAAAAATGTAGATATAGGAAAAAAGGATGGATCAGACGTGGACAGATCGCGTGGGACGTCTTCCGCCAGGAAACGTCCAGTGTGCCGGTCTTCGGACGAGGAAGGCCTGCCAGCCCCCAAGTTGGCGACTTCGAGGAGGGGTCGGCAGGCATCGAGAGGGGTGAGTGCTTCGCAGCCGCGAAGAGATAAGCAAGGACGATTCGTGTGCTCCAATACCTCGGCGGCTAGTGAAGCAGAGAGTGACATGGGGGTCACTACGGAGGACCCTGGCGATGGCGGTGAAAGCTGTGCCTCGCTGGGGAGTTCAAAGGCGGAGCTCAACGCCGCCAAGAGGGAACAGCGCAAAGCCGTCGCAGCAGACGAAGTGTCTGAAATGGCCCGACGCGCTCGCGAACGACGAGCTGCTCTGGCGGCGGAAAAAGGAGAGCCATCTGCGGTGGCCTTGAGCCAGCTGGCTCTGGATGGGGTGGACTTAGTCCTGAAAGTTGCCACCAAGTCCGGCAGCCTGAAGGGCACGTTCACCCGTGGCTTAAAGGAGGCTGCCGCGGACATCAGGGAGGCGGTTGGCATTCTCCTCAACAGGACGGCCTCTGACGAGGTCGCAAAGCTACAGGAGGAAAATAAGAAAGAAAGAAAGAAAAGTTTATTCTCCAAAATGACGCCATCACAAATAACATAAAAAAAAACACATAATTTACAAATAATATTGGCTATACAATACAAATTACAATATACTACATATTACAAACTATACAATACCTATACTAGTATGTGTCAAGGCGTCATCTGGGAACAGGAGCACACTCAGCATAATGCCATGAATTTTTTTTTTGGCGCTGATCTTCAGTGTGTCCAACCAGTGACTTACCGAAATCAGTGCTATATGTATACTCATTTTATTATGTTTTAAACAGAATTATGCACAACAAGGGGGAAAGAGATAGTAACTATTTTAAGTGAGAGGGAGAGAGTAGCGTTCAAGGTCGAATGCCACTTCGACACAGCACGTCCAGTTTATGTTGCTTTCAGATGCTCTTAGAAGGTCTATACGAACACTACAATATGGGAGACTATTAAAATACTATATAGGGCTATATACTACACTATGTAATTATTGAAGAATATAAAAGTATATAAGAAGACAAAAGCCGCATTCAAGAGGACGATTTTTAATGCTCCGTTGTTAATAATCTACGACGATGAGGTACGTAATCGTGCAAAGCGTTATAAACTTTGATCAAAGTCAATCTGACTTTGCAGTAATTGTGTTCTATATTTATTTTTAAATGTGTGTACTGCTTTCAGATTTCGCAAAGGAGGCGGTATATCGTTCCAGCACTTGGATGCGGCGTATTTGAAACTTCCTCGGAAAGCGTGAGTGCGGTGACGAGGCACGACGAGAGTATTCCCTCTGATGCGCGTATTATAAGTTTTTACATCACGTGACCATATGAGTTTGTCAGCAAGATAAGGAGGTGTTTTATATTTTAATACCCCGAATAGGAGAGTTGCCATGTGCAGTTTTCGGCGATATTCCATTTTTAACATTTTGGCATTGTTAATGTAAGGTGTGACGTGCGTGCGGGGCGGTATTGTAAAACTAAATCTTGCACATGCATTTTGAACACGTTGCACTAGATGTCGCGACCGCGCTAAAAGTCTCGGGCCATATACAATGTACATATAATTAAATTTCGAAAGGACAAGTGTGTCACACAATTTTACCCGAATATCCGAATTTAAAAACTCCCTTATTTGATAAAGAACTTTAAGCCTATAAAAGCAGTTTCTGCTAGTACTTAGTATGTGGTTCTCAAACTGTAGTTTGTCATCCATTAGTAAGCCCAGATTGCGAATCTCATTTACACGTTCTACGATTTCCCATCAAATTTGGATGCATGCCCCTCTTTCTGATAAATTTTTTATTTGATTTTTTAGAACCCATAATTAGTAGTTTAGATTTAGTTCCGTTTAGTACAAGGCAGTTGGAGTCGCACCACGCGGCTATACTTTCGAGGTCTTCGTTGATTTTATTAACGACTTCTTGAGTATCACGCGGATTACATGACATGTAGACTTGCAAATCATCTGCGTATAAATGAAATTTACAGTGCTTAATGTTTTTTACTAAGTCGGCACTGTAAATTGAAAACAATATTGGAGCCAGGTTCGATCCCTGGGGCGCACCGGCTTTGATTTTTTTTGATTGCGAACGTATTAATGTTCCTCACTCATCGCTCAGTTCTACAGTTTGTAGTCGGTTTTTAAAATAACTAACGAACCATTGTACTGCGCTGCTACTGAATCCATAGTAATGAAGCTTTGATAAGAGAAGGGAAACATTTATACAGTCAAATGCACGAGAAAAATCTAGTAATACTAGTATTGTGCCTTTTCCTTCATCTTGAGCGGTTAGTACATCGTCAGTAAGTTGGGCTAGGGCCGTCGTGGTGCTATGGTTCTTACGAAATCCCGACTGCATTTCCGGTAGAATTTTTTTTCTATCTAAATACATGTTTAGCTGTTCTGCGACAATTTTTTCAATAATTTTAGAGACACAGGGGAGAATACTGATGGGTCGAAGGTCTTTTTCAGACAATGGATTTGAGTTCTTAGGTATGGGTTTGACTAACGCATGTTGCCATAATGTCGGATAGGTTTTAGAGTTAATGGATTTGTTCACCATAGCAGTAATAGTTGATAGTGTTTCCGGGAGGGTCATACGGATCGTATCGAGAGAAATCCCATCAATGCCTATGGCTTTAGATTTTAAACTTTTAATGAATTTTAGTACCTCTAGTTCATCTACCTCCTTTATCTCAAATATGTCATTAACGCAGCAGTGGAACTCAAAGTAAATATGACAACGAGACGTTTCTATTTCCAGGCACGTTTAGAAAATAGTCGTTTATTTTATTTGGATCATTAAACAAGTCTATCGGGATATTGTGTTTTGGTTTTATCTTAACATTGGACTTTATATGTTTCCACATTGAAATAGGATTATTTATATTACGATTAACATAAAAATTATATTAGGCTTGTTTTTTCTCTATATATTGCGTTATTGACGTAGATTTTTAGATCTTTATAGTATTTAATATGTATGTCGTTTTTACTTTTTCTCATTTTAATGTATGCGTCATCTCGTTTTTTCATCATCAGTTTTATATTAAAGGTTAGCCACGGGAATTGCTGATGTTTAATATTTTTTTTTCTAAGAGGCGCGTGAATTTCAAATAGTGTAAGTATGACTGTGTTAAATAGCACTACCTGATTATTTACATCTGCGATACTCTCAATTTCTTTCCAATTTATTGATGTAAGGTCCTTATGAAAGTCTCCCTCGTCTATGTCAGAAATTCTCCTACTCATTATTGTTACTGGTGCCGGCTGTTTTTTACTCATATCAATTTGACATGTAATAAAAGCATGACTACTTAATTCACGTATAAGTTCTACAGTAACTGCGTTTACATTTATGTCGGTACATATTACGTCAATTAAAGTCTCGCTATATTCCGTAAAGTGGGTTGGCTTAGTTACATGCTGTTTCAATTTGAAGCAAGTAAGAAAATTATTTAGCTTTATAGTGGTATATACGTCATATTTAACATATTAATATTAAAATCACCGAGAAGAAGTAAGTTTTGGCTACATGAAAAAGTCCCCATAGTAACGGTAAGCGCGTCTATGAATGTATCGACATTCAGCCACGGCAGTCTATACGCGGTACCGATAACGAGTTGCTTTCCGCCGCTAGAGGTCGAGATCCACATTTGTTCTACTAGCGGGGCCGGGGGGTGGGGCAGCTCGCGGACGCCGACGCCTCGCTTTACATAGAAGCCGACGCCGCCGCCGCGCGAGCGCACGACGGGCGGACGCGGCGCGTGCCGCAGCCGGTAGCCGGGCACCGCGGCCGCGCGCCCCTCTTCGCCCTCCCGCAGCCACGTCTCATTGATGGCCATGATATCGACACTATGCCGTTGCATTGCGACAATAAATTCATCGTGCCGCGTTCCAAGGGACCCTGCATTTAAAAGACCAACTTTTACGTTACTTTTAGAAGCCATAAACGAATTTTAGATATACATATTTATTTGACATAATAGGTTCCGACGCAAAATTTAACTTTAGTTTGCTTCTTGTACAGACAAAATTAATTTTATGTGATTTGATAGAATAAATAATATTTATGGGGATATCACAAATTTTTAAATAGTTATCCACTGAGTAAATTTTCTTGTACCTTAATGTACTCGTATAGTAATTATTGTATGTATGTATTGCAGAACTTAAAGACAAAACGCTAGTGAGTCTTTTCAATACATTGATGTTAGAAATTTGTGCCGGAACTAACCAGGATATATTATTATTCCACATACGAGTATAGACATAGTATATTTCATTTGACAGAAATAGAACCCAAAAATAGTTCTTAAATAAAAATACAAACACAATTATTAACGACTTACATAAAAATGAGCAATAGCAGAACAAGATAATATTTAAAAAAAATTCAGGTAATTATAACTTTTATATTTTTTTTCCATTGCTTCCGATAGCCCCAACTGAATTTGTTCCAAAAACCCTCTCGAGATCTATTTCACTTTTTATGCGATAAGACGTTGTTCCGTGTTCTCGACGAGTATAAATTTTTCCCTCTTTCGACCATACGTAGCGCCAATCAAATCGCCGAGCGAATTCCTTAGTTCTAAAAAATACATTGCGGTTCAATTTAGTAAGCCGTTCGTTTATATAGAAGGCTCGTGTATTTTAGAGTAGAGTGTCCCGCGTGTGCCTTCGCGCCAGCCGCACGACTATGGGACGGGGCTTCGCTAGCCTACTTTGCTCGTCGCGCATAAGACCGACTCGCACACAACTCACTATATCGCGCTCTTCTAGGGTTACGCCCAGCTTAGTAGCGCACGCAGTCACAATGTGTAGAACATTTTCTGCGCCCTCTTCTGGAATGCCTGCGACTTCGATATCATTGTACAGCAGCTCTTGGTCTCGATCATTTAAATCTGCTCTTAAGTCTTTTTAAGATTTTTTACACGTGTTCTTTACTCCGTCGATATAATTTTCTATCATTTCTTCTAGCCCTTCTTTGGTATTGATATTACTAACCTCATTTTTGTCTATATTCCTTCCTTTTAGCTGATTCATCAATTCTTCTTTAAAAAGAGGCCAATTCGCCTTTTTCGTATTATATATTCTTGTTGTACTTCTTTGTCTATCTTGTGTTGGTATTTTTAATTTTATATTAAATCTGATCGCATTGTGGTCTGAGCTAGTTAAAGTTTTGTCTATTCTCCAGTCATTTATAGCTCCTAGTAATTCCAATGTGCATGCCGTGATACGAGTATCAACATGACTCTTATAATGTTTCCCTCCTCTTATGGTGTCAAATGTTGGTTCATTACCGATGTTAAGAATTTCCAAGTTTAGCTCTTCTAAAACCCCTGATAGCGCCTCTCCTCTGTGGTCCTCTGTCACACTTCCCCACCATGTACTCCATGCGTTTCCATCTCCTCCAAGCAGTATTTTGTTGGTTCCTATAGACCCAACAATGGTTTTTATATTATCCAAGTAGGGTTCGATTGGCAAATAATCCTCCATGTAGATCGATATGACTCCCATGGTCCATTCGTTAGTTTTTAATATAGCAACTGCTATATTTTCTGTCGTCAATGTGGAGCTTTCAATAATCTCCACATTCTCGTCGAAAACTACTATAGCCGCCTTTATAGGTTTTGTCCTGTTGTTACTACGTTGAACCACACGAGATCCAACATGTGTTTTAAGTACTCCTTGGGAGCCTATGTAGGGTTCCTGTATTAGCGCAAAAGAAATCCTTTCTTTGGCGGACTATAATAAATTCCATTGTTGCCAGCTTTTTCTTTTGTAGGTTGGCCTGTACGACTCTATACGTTTGTAGAGTTTGGAGGGTCTGTGCATCCGGCGAATTGCTATTTGCGTCTAAATCGTCTTTAGCAATACGCTACCGTCGATCGAGCCAGGGTATCCCATCTTTTCTTAATTGGGCATTCGGAGTCAAAGGCGTTGTGATCGTTCCTATCTAGTTTTGCGTGAAAGCAGTTTCGACATGATGGTGCGTTTCCTGCAAGCCATTCTGTACATTCTGCTCTTAAATGCGGGCCACCACAATGGCTACAGATGTCATCAGTTTCTTTGCAGAACCTTCGACCGTGACCATAGCCTAGGCAACGTGAACACTGCACTAGTGGTGTCTGATCTGCCACTCGAACTCTCTGCAAGTCAATGTGCACTCGCCCCACTGCTGTTAGTCGCTGCCACACTTGGGGGGAAACTTGCATGATTACATGGTTTGCATGAGGATTTCTAGTCTTACGTCTATATTTCACGACGAGTCTCTGGTCTTCTGTTTTTATATCTCCTATTAGGTGATTATTTTGATTTGTGAGCGCAGTCACGACATCTTCATCTGAATTGTATGCTAATACGTCTTTAAGGATTATAAGAGGGTCCTTATTTTTTACCTCTTCGACATGCAAGCTTCCTCCCGAGTGCTTAATTCTCTCTGTCACTTTTGCCAGCTCTTCTTTGGATTTACATCCTACGATTACCTTCTGATCTCTCGCTTTGCGTATCCTCTCTATTTGTATGCCCTCATGTCTTGCATTTACCGCTGTTCGAATTTTATCAATAACCTCACCACTAGTGTCCTTCGGCTCATCTGACGTTACTACAACCGAGTGTACCTGTTGATGTTTTGAAGTACCTACTGCTTGTGCATATTTTCGTTCCGAGATGTTATTCTGTGGAGTTTGCTTAAGTTGTTCGGTGAGTCTTATTGTATGTTTTTGGCATTGTGCCGTGTAGTGGCGGTTGAGAATATCCACTACCCCATATCTTCCCGTGGGTGTCGTAAAAGGCGACAGAGGGAGACAGGCAGGAGATGGTCAGCAGCATCTTCCTGATAACAACTGTGACGTAATAAAAAACTGCGGTTGCCAACCCGCTCGCCAAGCGTGGCAACTATGGCAAATACCCCCCAATGAATAAATACACAAACAGACGGCCCCCAGTCCCCGGCGGCCCCGCTATTCCTGGCTACGGTGGCGACCATGGTAACGGCGGGGCAGGGGGTGCTAAGAATCTCCGGTGGAGGTTCGGTTGCCACCTACGACGACTCGACCTGGAAACATATAACGCACGCACCCTGAGGACTGACGAGAAGATACTAGAGCTGGAAGAAGAGGTAGACAAGTTGCGCTGGCATATTATTGGATTATCCGAGATCCGAAGAGAGGGGGAGGACACGGCAATCCTCGAGTCCGGCAACTTGTTCTATCACCGGGAGGGCGACCATCTGTCCCAAGGAGGTGTCGGATTTATCGTCCACAAGTCTCTCGTCAACAACGTTGTAAAGATTGGGAGTGTGTCGACGAGGGTCGCGTACCTCATACTCAGAATCACCAAACGGTATTCGCTGAAGGTCATTCAGGTTTACGCACCAACCTCGGCACATCCCGATGAGGAGGTGGAGGAAATGTATGAGGATATTTCCAGAGCCATACATTCCTCCAAAACCCACTACACGGTGCTGATGGGAGACTTCAACGCAAAACTAGGCACAAGAGAAAGCGGTGAGCTGAAGGTGGGAAATTTGGAGTAGGGCAACGGAACCGAAGGGGCCAGCAGCTGGCCGACTTTATGGAGAAAGAGGGACTCTTTATGATGAACTCTTTCTTCCAGAAGCGGCCCCACAGGAAGTGGACCTGGTCAAGCCCCGACGGTTCGACAAAAAATGAGATTGACTTCATTATGACGACCAGACGCCAACTGTTCAGTGATGTCTCAGTGATCGCAAGGGTGAAAACTGGCAGCGATCACCGAATGGTTAGAGGCACACTGAACCTAAACGTTAAGTTGGAGAGGTCTTGTCTAATGAAGTCAACGCTCCGTCCCCCTCGTGCTCTAATCCAGAATCCCGAAACCTTTCAGCTCGAGTTACGTAACCGCTTCCAGTGCCTAGAAGATTGCAATGCAGTGGACGATATGAACGACAAGCTCGTGGAAACTGTCCATGCGGTCGGAGCTAAGTTCTGCAAGACCCGCCGCAGAAGAACACAAAAACTCTCCGATCACACTCTTAATCTCATGGCTGTTAGACGGGAGATGAGGCTGCAATCGTCAACAGATTTGACAGCATACAGGCAACTGAACAGACAGATCTCCAAATGCATGCGGCGAGACTTACGCAACTTTAATACTTCTCGTATTAAAGAAGCGATCGAGCGGAACCAGGGCTCCAAAGTCTTTGCCAGAGATCTGTCTGCCAGAAAGAGCCAACTGTCAAAGCTGAAGACTGAGTGTGGCAACATCGTTTCCGGGACACCTGAGATTTTGAGTGAGATTGAGAGGTTCTATGGGCAGCTGTACACATCATCGTTGGAGCCACACGTAAGTGTGAGTAACGATCCAAGAGCAAGTCTTATCCGACACTATTCCGATGATATCCCGGACGTCAGTCTGAGCGAGATTAGAATGGCTCTCCACCACCTTAAAAACGGCAAGGCCCCGGGCGAGGATGGAATTACAGCGGAGCTTCTGAAAGCGGGTGGAAAACCGGTACTTGAAGTCCTTCGGAAGCTCTTCAATTCCGTCCTCCATGGTGGCACTACTCCGGAGGCGTGGAGCAGAAGCGCGGTGGTTTTGTTCTTTAAGAAAGGCGACAATGCTCTCTTGAAGAACTACAGACCGATTTCCCTTCTGAGCCGCGTCTACATGCTATTTTCGAGAGTCATTACGAATCGTCTCGCACGCAGACTCGACGACTTCCAGCCTCCCGAACAAGCCGGTTTCCGAAAAGGCTTCAGTACCATAGACCACATACATACCCTGCGGCAGATTGTACAGAAGACCGAAGAGTACAATCTGCCACTTTGCCTGGCATATGTGGACTATGAGAAAGCCTTTGATTCCGTCGAAATTTGGGCGGTGCTACAGTCCCTTCAGCGGTGCCAAGTTGACTGTCGGTACTGTTTTTGTATGGTCTTGTAAATTTTCTATAAGCTCCTTCATTAGCTCGATTGGCGGAGACGCTGCAGTTGATGAAAATGAACTATGTTTCCTCGCTTCAGATAGTTGCTCCGCATGTTCCCTCTCGAGCTTTAACAATGTCGCTGCATTTTCTGCTCGAGACTTCTCCAGTTGTACCTGGAGTGTCTGTCTTGACTCACTAAGTCGGAGAATGATCTCATACATCTCTGCGATATTACTGAGCACGGTTTCCTTGATAGATGTTTTTATATTTCCCGACTGCTCCATTTGGGTTTTGGCCTCTTGGTACAACCGATTTTCCTTGGCTGAAAGGCTTGTAGGAGAGCTTTCTGATGTAGAGAAGCTGGAGTGTGCTAAGGATATGTCGGATGTGCGCGACTTCGTGGGTGAAACGGAGGTATTTCCTCCGGTTGTCGATGGTACCCGTTTACTTGATGTTCCCGTAGACATTACCCCGGCCGTTGTCACAGCGGTTTTGGGCTTCAATGAGCCCGCAGTATTGTCAAGTTTTAGTCTCGATGCCATGTTTTGATTTTTTTTTTCTTATAATAGAAAAGGTCTAATTCGTATAGATTATTGCAAAAATTTTACAGTTTAGTATATTCCTAAAAAAGAGAGCTCTCTATATGCCAGACTGTATACCCCGTCTCCGTTGTTAATAGGATTTTTGTTTTTTGTAGAGTCGTAACTCTACTTCGTGCAATATTGTCACTATTTTTACAATCTTTAATTACTTATATATATTTATATGAATATACATTAATATATTCGTCTCTAATATTTTAAAACTAAATAAGTTTCATTTTATTTATAAATGACTCTATCTAGAGTCAGTCCATATATCCTATTCCAGTTTTATGACTAAATATCTGTCTAATTTATTGTTATAAAAAAATTTCTTAATATATTTTTAAAACGGTAGTTACAGGCTAACAGGCTTTTGGCTCTACGTAGAGTCGATTTCTTACATTCAATTAAGAGCGCTTCTCGAGCCCTACTCAATATATAATACCAAACTCGGTGTCTCCAGCCCAATAGGTTCCGAAGCTACAGCACACTAAAATTCTGGTTACAGATCAAGATGGCTGCCAATTTTATGGTTAAAACGCTGCAACTCATGAACGAATGGGCCTACAGCTCCGTGCCTGGGCTCATTTTGATGGGCCCGACGAATACTATAACGTTATGTAATTTTCAGGACATATAATTTTTTGACCTTGAAATTTCCTGAAAGCTTATTACCTACTCCAGCACTCTTTGCTGTTGTTTAGGACCGAAACCCAAGTCCTCTACGACCACCAGTTCAAAAGATATAGGCCTTTTAAATTTTTCAAGATGGCCGCTGAAATGTCAAACTCGAAGTTTGATTGCTAATAACCTTACTTCTAGCAATCGCAGAGGACCCGCGCTTGGACTATTTTGCTGAGCGTTTTCCAGATTTTACGATGAGATCACTTTCAGGACCTAAAAAAGATGAGCTCTAAAAAAGCCTGAAATTGAGAAGGTGGATAGAGCTCAGTCTTCAGATGCCAATACCGAAATCCGCAGGTTTCTATGACGCTTAGAACCAAAGCTCTGGCTGTTTAAAAATTTTCAATATGGCCGCCGAGCTGTTAGATGCTATGTTTGGAAGCCCGTAACTTCTAAACTAAAAGTCGCACAACAACGGGGTTTTGAATGTACAGCTCGGCTGGACCTAAATTGTATGCTGAAAGTGGTTTCAAGGCAGAGAAATTTTTAGCATCCAAAACGCCTAAAATTTTAATATTATTGTAGACCATGTACTCCTCCAGGCTGAGTTTGAAATCCGAGTTTTCTGCGACCAGGATCTTCGGAGATATGAAAAAACAAAGAACAGAACCAAAAAACCAAATTGACGGATTTTTTCCAAAATCGTCAATTTTGGGATTTTTGCGTGGAGTTTAGGCTCAAACTAAACGTCTCCTGTACAAGAATACTATATCTTATGGTAAATTTAATTAATTTCTATTATTTTACTAATATTAAGTGAAAATGCAAAGAATTTCATGTCTTTAAAACCCGATATCGCAAGAAACCGGAAAAAATCTTATAATTAACTATATATTAATTATAAATTAATTATTAACTATATATAAATTGACTCTTTATGATGAACTCTTTCTTCCAGAAGCGGCCCCACAGGAAGTGGACCTGGTCAAGCCCCGACGGTTCGACAAAAAATGAGATTGACTTCATTATGACGACCAGACGCCAACTGTTCAGTGATGTCTCAGTGATCGCAAGGGTGAAAACTGGCAGCGATCACCGAATGGTTAGAGGCACACTGAACCTAAACGTTAAGTTGGAGAGGTCTTGTCTAATGAAGTCAACGCTCCGTCCCCCTCGTGCTCTAATCCAGAATCCCGAAACCTTTCAGCTCGAGTTACGTAACCGCTTCCAGTGCCTAGAAGATTGCAATGCAGTGGACGATATGAACGACAAGCTCGTGGAAACTGTCCATGCGGTCGGAGCTAAGTTCTGCAAGACCCGCCGCAGAAGAACACAAAAACTCTCCGATCACACTCTTAATCTCATGGCTGTTAGACGGGAGATGAGGCTGCAATCGTCAACAGATTTGACAGCATACAGGCAACTGAACAGACAGATCTCCAAATGCATGCGGCGAGACTTACGCAACTTTAATACTTCTCGTATTAAAGAAGCGATCGAGCGGAACCAGGGCTCCAAAGTCTTTGCCAGAGATCTGTCTGCCAGAAAGAGCCAACTGTCAAAGCTGAAGACTGAGTGTGGCAACATCGTTTCCGGGACACCTGAGATTTTGAGTGAGATTGAGAGGTTCTATGGGCAGCTGTACACATCATCGTTGGAGCCACACGTAAGTGTGAGTAACGATCCAAGAGCAAGTCTTATCCGACACTATTCCGATGATATCCCGGACGTCAGTCTGAGCGAGATTAGAATGGCTCTCCACCACCTTAAAAACGGCAAGGCCCCGGGCGAGGATGGAATTACAGCGGAGCTTCTGAAAGCGGGTGGAAAACCGGTACTTGAAGTCCTTCGGAAGCTCTTCAATTCCGTCCTCCATGGTGGCACTACTCCGGAGGCGTGGAGCAGAAGCGCGGTGGTTTTGTTCTTTAAGAAAGGCGACAATGCTCTCTTGAAGAACTACAGACCGATTTCCCTTCTGAGCCGCGTCTACATGCTATTTTCGAGAGTCATTACGAATCGTCTCGCACGCAGACTCGACGACTTCCAGCCTCCCGAACAAGCCGGTTTCCGAAAAGGCTTCAGTACCATAGACCACATACATACCCTGCGGCAGATTGTACAGAAGACCGAAGAGTACAATCTGCCACTTTGCCTGGCATATGTGGACTATGAGAAAGCCTTTGATTCCGTCGAAATTTGGGCGGTGCTACAGTCCCTTCAGCGGTGCCAAGTTGACTGTCGGTACTGTTTTTGTATGGTCTTGTAAATTTTCTATAAGCTCCTTCATTAGCTCGATTGGCGGAGACGCTGCAGTTGATGAAAATGAACTATGTTTCCTCGCTTCAGATAGTTGCTCCGCATGTTCCCTCTCGAGCTTTAACAATGTCGCTGCATTTTCTGCTCGAGACTTCTCCAGTTGTACCTGGAGTGTCTGTCTTGACTCACTAAGTCGGAGAATGATCTCATACATCTCTGCGATATTACTGAGCACGGTTTCCTTGATAGATGTTTTTATATTTCCCGACTGCTCCATTTGGGTTTTGGCCTCTTGGTACAACCGATTTTCCTTGGCTGAAAGGCTTGTAGGAGAGCTTTCTGATGTAGAGAAGCTGGAGTGTGCTAAGGATATGTCGGATGTGCGCGACTTCGTGGGTGAAACGGAGGTATTTCCTCCGGTTGTCGATGGTACCCGTTTACTAGATGTTCCCGTAGACATTACCCCGGCCGTTGTCACAGCGGTTTTGGGCTTCAATGAGCCCGCAGTATTGTCAAGTTTTAGTCTCGATGCCATGTTTTGATTTTTTTTTCTTATAATAGAAAGGTCTAATTCGTATAGATTATTGCAAAAATTTTACAGTTTAGTATATTCCTAAAAAAAGAGAGCTCTCTATATGCCAGACTGTATACCCCGTCTCCGTTGTTAATAGGATTTTTGTTTTTTGTAGAGTCGTAACTCTACTTCGTGCAATATTGTCACTATTTTTACAATCTTTAATTACTTATATATATTTATATGAATATACATTAATATATTCGTCTCTAATATTTTAAAACTAAATAAGTTTCATTTTATTTATAAATGACTCTATCTAGAGTCAGTCCATATATCCTATTCCAGTTTTATGACTAAATATCTGTCTAATTTATTGTTATAAAAAAATTTCTTAATATATTTTTAAAACGGTAGTTACAGGCTAACAGGCTTTTGGCTCTACGTAGAGTCGATTTCTTACATTCAATTAAGAGCGCTTCTCGAGCCCTACTCAATATATAATACCAAACTCGGTGTCTCCAGCCCAATAGGTTCCGAAGCTACAGCACACTAAAATTCTGGTTACAGATCAAGATGGCTGCCAATTTTATGGTTAAAACGCTGCAACTCATGAACGAATGGGCCTACAGCTCCGTGCCTGGGCTCATTTTGATGGGCCCAACGAATACTATAACGTTATGTAATTTTCAGGACATATAATTTTTTGACCTTGAAATTTCCTGAAAGCTTATTACCTACTCCAGCACTCTTTGCTGTTGTTTAGGACCGAAACCCAAGTCCTCTACGACCACCAGTTCAAAAGATATAGGCCTTTTAAATTTTTCAAGATGGCCGCTGAAATGTCAAACTCGAAGTTTGATTGCTAATAACCTTACTTCTAGCAATCGCAGAGGACCCGCGCTTGGACTATTTTGCTGAGCGTTTTCCAGATTTTACGATGAGATCACTTTCAGGACCTAAAAAAAGATGAGCTCTAAAAAAGCCTGAAATTTAGAAGTTGGATAGAGCTCAGGCTTCAGATGCCAATACCGAAATCCGCAGGTTTCTATGACGCTTAGAACCAAAGCACTGGCTGTTTAAAAATTTTCAATATGGCCGCCGAGCTGTCACATGCTATGTTTGGAAGCCCGTAACTTCTAAACTAAAAGTCGCACAACAACGGGGTTTTGAATGTACAGCTCGGCTGGACCTAAATTGTATGCTGAAAGTGGTTTCAAGGCAGAGAAATTTTTAGCATCCAAAACGCCTAAAATTTTAATATTATTGTAGACCATGTACTCCTCCAGGCTGAGTTTGAAATCCGGGTTTTCTGCGACCAGGATCTTCGGAGATATGAAAAAACAAAGAACAGAACCAAAAAACCAAATTGACGGATTTTTTTTCAAAATCGTCAATTTTGGGATTTTTCGCGTGGAGTTTAGGCTCAAACAAAACATCTCCTGTACAAGAATACTAAATCTTATGATAAATTTAATTAATTTCTATTATTTTACTAATATTAAGTGAAAATGCAAAGAATTTCATGTCTTTAAAACCCGATATCGCAAGAAACCGGAAAAAATCTTATAATTAAAAGGAAATTAGGTTTAATTTTGTTCTAGACTAATATATAATAATAACTTATTTTTTACTATAAAAAACACATAAATAGTGTTTTTTAACAAAATTAATTATGGTGCTTAATTGTGCAAATAAAATTAAATTTTAAAAATGGTTTTATGTAACTATAGCAAGCGCGCAAAAGATAGCAATTTCAAATTTTTAGCGAACGCTATACTTAGAGAGAAATTTATACCTAAAGTTTCAATTTTAAAAAAGTAATAATTTTAAAACTATACAGTACAAAAATCTATAAATGGATGAAAAGGTATCTCCTTGTCTTCCTCTTACTTGTGTGAAATAATTCTGAAATGCGTGGTCCAAAAATATTTCTGATGCGCCAAGAAGTTTTAGTCCGTTGAGGCCTCGAATTAAATTTAATTTTTACCGTGACTTATAAATATTATCGCATTCAGAAAGTTAAATATTATTATTCAGCAGTCAAATATTTTGAGGGCACTCGTCAAAATCGTTCACCGCATGCGTTTTAAGATGAATTTTCAAAAACTAACCTCCAAAAAAGGTAGTTTTTCAGGTTCTGTGCGTCAACCGAAGCAGTCCGGGTTGATTTCTTAAGCTGAGTGTATAGGTCTCAGAAAGCCCGACCCGACGACACTTCACTTGTCCAGATCGGATCACAATAACCCACTTTTTTTCGGTTTTTAACTGCGGAGCACGTGCAAAATGATGCTTATTCAGGCGCGGATCGGTTGCGACTGGGTTAGGTTAGGTTTTTTTTTTTTTTTTTTTTTTGTTTATTTATCTTCAAAAAACTCATTCATATATCATATCTTATACTCTGCTCGTCAGCCATTCAGCATCCCATTTTCATTTCGCTTACATCATCTTTCAATCATGGGCTGAAGGCCATAGTGTACTTACATTCTAATTGAAACACAAAGGGGGCGGGGACAGTGAAGGGGGGAACAATAAAACTTTAATTACATTCAAAATTTTGCAGTATCTAAACTAATATACATAGTAAACTAATTTTTACGACTTTTATAAACTAATAATAAGATAGCAAATTATTATACAACAAGGCTAGATACCTTAAACTACTGTCTAAACATAACAATTCCATAATATACTTTGGGTATCTTAAAAACTATTTTTATATAAGGCAGGAGTAAAGCAACAGGACATTAGGTGTTGACTACATTTTATTTTAACAATTTTTCTCATAAGACTAACAACTTTCTATATAAGACTAATAACCAACTTAATGCTAACTTAAAACTATGTTCCTAATTACAATTTATTTATGCTAAAAATATTTATATATCAATATAATTACTTAGCATAACTTACACTCTATTTCTTTTATTTACAGCAATGCACAGTTTTATACAAAATTTGAGGAACAAGTCTCTATTTTTACCCAGTACAATATCCGGAAGCGTACTTAATTCCAGTTTGCAGTCCAATAAGAACTCCAGCTCCTGCCTCTCACGGTCATGGGCCGAGCAGTCCAGGAGGACGTGGAGAACAGATTCCGAACACGCAGGATCGCAGACGCACGATGGACTCTCCTTACACTTGAAACGATGCAAGTACTCGGAGAATCCACCGTGCCCCGACAATACCTGAGTGACAAATCTGTCCACCTTTATTTTACCGATGACACGGTATGCGGCTATCGCGTCCGGGATAAAGACCCGGGTGAAGGCTACAGCCTTCTTACACACATTTGCGACGTGCGTGTTGAAGGTCAGGCGCTGGTCTAGGACGACTCCCAGTAACCTGAGTTCTCCGACCATTCAAATGTCGACCCCGCCCATGTGGAGGCGTGGGGTGTCATACTTCAGTTTGCGCGTGATGACCATGGCACTGGTCTTGTGCGGCGCAAACCTCAGTTTGTTCTGGACTCCCCACTCCCTCACATGCTCGAGGGCGGCATTAGCACGGCTTTCGACCTCATGAGCCGTCTCACCTTCAAAGACCAGCACCACATCGTCAGCGAATGCCTGCACATAGTGATGTCTAGCCTCCAGCTCGCGAAGCAGTGGATCCAACAAGAGGTTCCACAAAATCGGCCCACCGATAGACCCCTGCACGCAACCCTTCCCGGTTTCCCTCACGCGCTCTTCCCCGCAGTACCGTGCGCGAACATGCCTACCGCTCAGGTAGCTGCCCAGGAGCCTCCTGATGTTAAACGGCACTCGTTCCTCCGCCAGTCTGACTTTGATACGTGGCCACCAAGCGTTGTCGAAGGCGTCCTCTATATCCAGTGACACAAGCGTCATCAACTTTTTGTTTTTTAAACCTAATCTGATGTGCTCAACTAGTGTATAGAGGGCGTCCTCGGTACTCCGCTGGGGCATAAAGCCAAACTGGCGAGTGCTGAGCCTGGGCGCTATATGATATTTTAATCCAGCGACAAGCATTTTCTCCAGCACCTTCCCCAGCACCGGAAGGAGACCGATCGGCCGATACGACCGTGGTGTCGTATAAGCAATCTTCCCCGGCTTGCGGAGGAAGATTACCGTGGCCTCCTTCCAGGGCTCGGGAAAATGCCGGAGTGCGAGGCACCTTTTGAAAAGAGCGAGTGAGAGTTCGGGGTCAAATTCTATCGCGTGCAAACATATATCGGCGGTAAAACCTTCCGCGCCTGGAGCTTCCTTCGGATTGAAGGACCGGCAGGCCAATTTCAACTCCAAAGGAGTGAAGGGCGGGTCCGTCAATTCCGAAGAAGTTTCAACGTCAAATAGCTCAGCTTGTACCCTCACCCTTCGGTGCTCCTCGGAGTCATCCCCCTCGGAGTCCTCCGGGTAAAAGGTTTCGGCCATATGCCTCACCGAGCCCTTGGCGTCTAGCTCCATACTGTCTACCACCAGCGGTGGGTCTTCGTCTCTCCTGGAGGTTCTGCCGAGGACCCGGTAGATACCCCCCAAACCGATTCCCCGTCTTGGCGTTCGCAGAAGGAGACCCAGCTGCGCGTCTGCGCTTGCCTTACCTCGGTCTCGTAACGCTCCTTCGCCTCGAGGTACTCCCCAACTACCTTTCGACGCCTAACCGGCGCTGCACACCGAATCCTGCATCTCTTGGTGGCCACCTCGCGCTTTAGCGCTGCCAACCCCTCGTTCCACCATGGCATATTCAACACATCCTTGCGCTTGATTGGCGGAATAGACGAGGCACATGCTTCGGCTAATAATGTGTTGTATTTTGTGATTGTGTTATCTAATTGTGAACCGTGTGTTAAATTTTTAATATAATCTAATGTAAAGTTTTCTCTATTAATAATTTGACCCAGTTTCTCACGAAACTGAGCCCAATTTGTGTGACGGGACAGTTGTTGCTAAATGCGTTATGTTCATCATTGTCAAACTTCGCGCGACAACAGTTCCGGCAGGAAGGTGGGGACCCCGCCAGCCAATCCGCGCATTTAGTGCGCAAGTGCGGCCCTCCACAGTGGCTACAAAGGTCTGCTGGGTCTTTACAGTACTTCCGCCCGTGGCCATAGCCGAGGCATCGCGTGCATTGGACCAGTGGCGACTGGTCCTCCGCTCGCACCCTCTGGAGGTCGATGTGGACCGAGCCCACGCCGGTTATCCTCGCCCAGAGGGTGGGCGACGCACTCAAGACCACGTTGACCACGTGCGGGTTCCTAGCCCTTCTGCGATACCTTACCTCGAGTCGGTCATCCCCAGGGCCGAGGCCGTCAAAGAGGTCCCGATTCTGGTTCCTTAGGGCCTTTAAAATGTCACCATCGGTGTTGATTTTAGGACGTTGAGGCCCGACCCTTCCTTCGCCAATCTCTCCTTGGCCTTTCTCCGGTCCTCGGCAGTGCTAAAGCCCATGACGACCTAGCGGTCTTTGGCCTTCTGGACCCGGTCGATCTTAACCCATCCCTCCTTCGCGTTTAGGGTTTTCCTCACCTTTCCAAGGACCTCCTCTCCTGTGTCCTCTTTGTCCTTGGAGGTGACAACCACCGAGTGGAGAGCAGCGGGTCTCGCTGGCTGCTGCGGCCTCACAGCAGCCACGCCGGCGTAACTACGCTGTTGGTCCTCGGCCGACCTGCTGCACCTAGTGAGCTGCTCCTGGAGAGCCTTCATCCGCTCATTACTCTCCAGGAGAAGCCGAGAGTGCTCGTCGAGTTTGGTGCTCAGTCTGGAGTCCGAGGGCACCGTAAATGTGGTGTCGGCGTCCTTAGTCGTCGACACCTCCTTCACGGAGCCCCCGGCACCCTTACGAGCCCTCTCGGCTTTCAGGTCGGCTTCGGACTCAATAATCAGTTTCTTGAGCTCGTTCAGGGACCCCAGGATGGTCTCTTTGATATCCCTCCTGAGGTTCCTGGACGAGTCCACTGCCTGTTTCGCCTTTAAATAATGGTGCTTGGCCCGCTGCAGTCTGGTCTGCCCGGTGGTCGCCACTGGTGAGTGAACCAGCACTTCAACCCCCCCCTTCGGACTCTCAACCCGCTTTGGGGTCGGCGTCTTTTCCTTAGAGGTGGAGGGGGCGCCCGGTCCAGCCGTATAAGCCGACTCGGGAGCCACCCCCACCCCCTTCGGACTCTCTACCCGCTCAGGGGTTAACGTCTTGCGCTTAGAGGTGGAGGGAGCGCCCGGTTCAGCCGTACAAGCCGACCCGGG
Source organism: Parnassius apollo (assembly GCA_907164705.1). NCBI lineage: Eukaryota > Metazoa > Arthropoda > Insecta > Lepidoptera > Papilionidae > Parnassius > Parnassius apollo. The sequence goes on along the minus strand of CAJQZP010001636.1, from coordinate 51,016 downwards.
AACCGCCCCCTCCCACTTCTCCATACTCTGTCTTGGCAGCTTTTTCACGATCTTGGGGGGAGTTGAAGGTGGATTCACTTTTTTACGGCCGCTTGACCGGTGTCCGGAGTCCCAAAACCATTTTTCAGGGAGGTCGCGTCAACAATTAATAAAATAGATAAATTTAAAATAAAGTGTCGAAATAAATAGTTAAAATTTATACTAAAAATGTCAATAATAAAATTACCGCAATAGCGGGTTGTATAGGGTAAAAATAGAGAGTGTTCCGTCAAAAATCAAGTGCCGTAGAATACTACGGCCCTTACTCAACCTAAAACTACATAAAAGCTATCTAAAATGTCTTCCGCCGCGACTCTACGGTGGAACTCTACAGTGACTCTAGATAGAGTCGCCCAGTTAACACCAATCGATAGCGCTTTCCAGGGGAAAGTCAACGGAATAAAACCGCGTCGCTCTACGACCAGCGGTTTCCGAGATATCACGCCTTAAAGATTTCCAAGATGGCGGCCGGTTATCTGGTTTCAGTCTAGACCGAAATTTAAAAAGTTATATCTCGAGAACCGCTGATCGCAGGAACGCGAGCGACGGCTTCCCGTAACGGGCGTTTTGCCCTCTATTTGAAACCTGCCAAATTTTTGGCAATCTGGAGGTCGACTCTATCCAGAGCCACAAACTATCACAAATCGTAGAGCTCACCACAACTAAGCGTGTACAAGAAACCGCGTCTTTCTAAGACGTCTAGATCAAAAGTTATACTAACTTTTTATCAAATCAAAATGGCCGCCAATATGGCTACCAGTTTTAAGGATTTCTACTAAATCCGTTCCTATTTGTCGTATCCTATCGAGCTTGGGCAATCTAAGTCTACAATTATCTACAAAAAATATTTCAACCCCGATTTTTGGGGTGCAAAAAACATATAAATTTACAACAAAATTGGCAAAAACTCGAAAATTTTAAATAAAAATTTATTCTAAAAAGCTAAGATTATACTTATACACTACTTAGTCTAATTTTTACAATAGGTTGCGAAGTGATCAAATTGTTATTTACACCCCCACGTGTCAACCCTTAAACTTTAAAAAAAAATCGTAACTCCAAAAGTATTCAGCCGAAAATTATGAAATTTATAACATTAGTAGAGCTTAATGAGCCCTACAAACTAAATAAAAAATATGGGGGTGTCGTCGATCTTTATTTCGAAATAAAAAAATTTTGAATTTTGAAAAATTTTAATAACTCCGCAACCACTAACCTTAAAATTATGCTTGATACGGCGTTGAACTCACCGCATCGTGCCGCGTCAAATGAGCCTCGCCTCGCGCTGTCCTCGGGCCACTGGATCCAGGACCACGTGTCCACGTGGTTCCCGGTTTATCTTTAATAACTCCGTGAGTTTGCCGGAAAGCCGGAAAAATCCGGCCGAGGTGTCACAAGAAAGAGCTCAGCGAGCCCCGTCTGCAGATATAAAAATATCCAGGGGTCACAGATCGCGTTTAGGCAGCGTTCACGCTCAAAGTTTTTAAAAATTTAAAATTTGCACTTTGCACTGTTTTTCTTCACACTTAACGCGCTCGGCGCGAAAAACAAAAACTGTCACTAGCTGGGGCAACTATTCCCACAACTTTTGGTGCATAAATTGTAAAAATCGGAGCACAAAAAACCACTTTTTTCGATTTTTGAAACACAAAATCGGGCGGAGCGGCACTCGACCAACATGTAGCACGTCCACCTCAGAGTGCGTCTGACGACGGAAGGGGTTAGGTTAGGTTAGGTTAGGTTCCCCCCCGAACGGATTCCCGCCTTGTCGTGGCGGGGGGGCTTAGAAGCCGTGGCTTGGTCACCCATGGCGAAACAGAGAGGAACCCATATGGCTGGTCCAAGGTGGAGGGCCGGCCCGAGGTGGCCACTCCGAGTGGGCTTGGGGAAGCCCACTTCGGATGTGTGTTGGGGGACTGCGGTGAGAGGTGTGTCCTCCCCACCTACCGCTGCAGCCGAGGTGGAGTCGCGGAGGAAGAGGAGTGTTGGTATGGCGATGCGCCACTCGCCCTATCCTCCGCGACTCAAACGGGGCCGCACCGTTGATGCGGTGGTGGTGGGGCTGCGGGGGGAGAGGATTGTCGGTATTGCGAGGTGCCGCTCTCCCTACCCTCCGCAGCCGAATCTTGGTTGGCGGCGGAGCCATAGACCAGATCCGCCGCTGGGGTCGGGAAGGCTAGTACTTCTAAGTGCTGTTTTTCCTGGCCCCATGGCCTTCTTGCATTGGACGCGGGGGCGTCCGTTGCGCAGATGTGATTAGAGGCCGAGAAGGAAGGCGCGCCATGTGTTCTGGTGCGCCTTACCTGTGAAGGAGAACGGGGAGGAATATTCCGCTCCCGAGGAGGTGCTGCCATGGGGCGGCAGGCGCTGGTGGGGCTGCGGATGTGTGCGAAAGCGTTCCCGTGGCCCTGCCAATAAGCGACAAAGGTGGAACACCATGGGGTTTTAGTCGGTGCGAGTCCGACATAACCCGTCCTTGCCCCCGCGAGGCGGGTATGCGTAGGCATTTCCCCATGTACAAAAAAAAAAGGTTAGGTTAGGTTAGGTTAGGTTCCCGTGTGGAGTTGCCAGTCCTCCAATCGGGCGCGTCCCCAGGTGGCGGATAGGGGAATGCCGCTCAGATATGAGTGGTAGCGGGAAACCGTCGCGGACCAAAACTGGCTGGGTTTGGGCGTACCTCTGGTTTCGAATGGAATCAGGTACCTGCTAGTTGCTTCCCGTATCCTCTCAACTGAGAGGAACAGAGGATGTAACATGCGCGGTGAGATGCCAGGTGCACTCGGCTTTTGCCGACGCCGGGCAACCCGTCATCGCGGGAATTGAATGGGCTCAGAGTTCCCTCACCCGGTCTCTGGGCAGGCATGGGAAGAACCCGTATCGACTCTGCCACCGTTCGAACCTCGGAATCCCTTTGGCGTGTCGTGGATCATGTCTCGCGGCGCCTGAGGGGCCGATGGCTCTTGGCTTAACCGCCTGGAGTCACGAGGATGACAACCTCTATAAAAAATCACCCGAAGCTCAAGCGTGGCACGCCGTGAGGAGCTGCATGGCTGATGGGTAAATGTTCAGTCGTTAGCGTTGCCCCCCGTCAGGGTACCGGCCGACACCCTTGACGGGTTATGCATAGGCTTATCCGGGCAAAGGGGGCTCTGCTCGGATGGACCGTTACTTCCTCCACACTCGTGGGAAAAAAAATGAATAAAACTTTTAAAAAATGTAGATATAGGAAAAAAGGATGGATCAGACGTGGACAGATCGGCGTGGGACGTCTTCCGCCAGGAAACGTCCAGTGTGCCGGTCTTTGGACGAGGAAGGCCTGCCAGCCCCCAAGTTGGCGACTTCGAGGAGGGGTCGGCAGGCATCGAGAGGGGTGAGTGCTTCGCAGCCGCGAAGAGATAAGCAAGGACGATTCGTGTGCTCCAATACCTCGGCGGCTAGTGAAGCAGAGAGTGACATGGGGGTCACTACGGAGGACCCTGGCGATGGCGGTGAAAGCTGTGCCTCGCTGGGGAGTTCAAAGGCGGAGCTCAACGCCGCCAAGAGGGAACAGCGCAAAGCCGTCGCAGCAGACGAAGTGTCTGAAATGGCCCGACGCGCTCGCGAACGGCGAGCTGCTCTGGCGGCGGAAAAAGGAGAGCCATCTGCGGTGGCCTTGAGCCAGCTGGCTCTGGATGGGGTGGACTTAGTCCTGAAAGTTGCCACCAAGTCCGGCAGCCTGAAGGGCACGTTCACCCGTGGCTTAAAGGAGGTTGCCGCGGACATCAGGGAGGCGGTTGGCATTCTCCTCAACAGGACGGCCTCTGACGAGGTCGCAAAGCTACAAGAGGAAAATAGCCGCCTCAGAAATGATCTAGGGGACCTCCGGCAGCAAGTCGCAGCACTGAGCGAGCAGCAGCAGAGATGCACATCCACCGATGCCGCATCTGTAGTGGCCCCGACTCCCGCACCGCGACCGACAAGCCCTCGTACCGACGAAGAGGTCGAGCGCATTGTCCGGCTCTGCATGCTCCAGTGCGGGAGCATGGTTAACGCTCGGCTGGAGGCGATTTCTCGGCGTCTCCCGGCGGAAATCCTACGTCCGCCTTTGGCGGCTGACACGCGGAGGACTGAGGAGCCGCCGAGACTTGCGCCTCAAAAGGGGAAGCCCGCGGAGGGTAAAAAAAGCCCGCGGAGGGAGCTCCTCCGAGCGATCAGCCCACGACAGCCGGGTCTAAGGGTGAGACATGGGCGAAAGTCGTGGGCCGCAAAAAAGGCCCGCAAAGCCGCCAAGAAGGCCGCAGCAGCTGCACGCGCTCCAGGTGGAACCGCAAAGACGGCTCCTCAACCTGCGCGGCGGACTGCCAAAGGCGGTCGCAAGAAATCTGCTGTACGTGTTCCGCGGTCCAATGCGGTGACGCTAACATTGCAGCCCGGAGCTGTGGAGCGTGGCGTGACGTACCAGTCGGTCATCGCTGAGGCCAAGGCCAAGATCAAATTATCAGATCTTGGCCTTCAGTCCGTCACCCTCAGGCAGGCTGCGGGTGCGCGGCTGTTCGAGGTGGCTGGCACTGTGAGCGACAGTGCCGAAAAAGGCGGACGCATTGGCCGCCAAGATGAGAGAGGTCCTCAACCCTGAGGACGTCCGGGTCTCCAGACCAATGAAAACCGCAGAAGTGCGGATTGCTGGCCTGGACGACTCCGTGACATCTGAGGAGGTGGTGGCGGCCGTTGCCAGAAGCGGAGAGTGTCCGCCGGACAAGGTGCGGGCCGGCGATATACGCACCGATGCCACCGGACTTGGCGCGGTCTGGGTTCGGTGCCCTGTAGCGTCGGCAAAGAAGATCGCCGATAGCGGCAGATTGCTGGTAGGCTGGGTGGCGGCAAGGACGAAGCTACTACAGCCCCGGGCTTTGCAGTGCTTCCGGTGCCTGGAAAAAGGGCACGTCCGGGCGAAGTGCACCGCCGAGGTTGACCGTAGTGACCTTTGTTACCGCTGCGGCCAGCCTGGTCACAAGGCGGCCCTGTGCACCGCGGCGTTCAACTGCAGCCTTTGCTCTGCTGCGGGAAGGCCAGCGGAGCACAGAGTAGGCGGAGGGGCCTGTGGGGCGCCTGCCAGCAAGGCCAAGGCCAAAAAGAAAAGAAGAGGAGCACCAAGCCTGCCGAGTTAACCTCGCTGCCCACACAGGCAGTAGCTCCGCGGCCGACTCCCGGCCCAGGACCGTTGCCGAGGGAATGGAATGTCAATAATGGCAAAGTTCCATTTTCTTTTTTCCAGGGCAACATCAACCACTGTGCCAGAGCTCAGGATCTCCTACTCCAGAGCATGGCAGAGTGGTCGATTCACGTGGCTGTGGTCGCCGAACCGTACTTCATTCCCGCCCGTGACAACTGGCTGGGATGCGCTGACGGTTTGGTGGCCATTATTGGCGAGACTCTGATCGACCCGTCTCGGGGCCGTGGCTGGGTTGCTGCGGTCTCAGGCGGCATCGTTATTGTGGGGGCGTATTTCTCTCCCAACAAGAGTCTCGCCGAGTTTGAGGGTTTCCTTGTCGAGTTGGGCACCGTCGAAGGCCGCTATCACCCTCGTCCCGTTCTGGTGCTCGGGGATCTCAATGCCAAGTCATCAGCGTGGGGATCTCCGGTCACTGATCCTCGGGGCGAGGTGCTTAGAAGAGAGTGGACGGTGACGACTGGTCTGGTCGTCCTGAATCGGGGTTCGGAATACACGTGCGTGCGGCAGCGAGGCGGGTCGATAGTGGACGTCTCGTTTGCCAGCCCCTCTGTCGCCAGCCGAGTCCGCGACTGGCGTGTCGCCGTAGGGGTGGAGACGCTGTCGGACCATCGGTATATCCGGTTCGACGTCTCTGCCCAGACTGCGAGAGGCCGCCATCCAACTACCCCGATTAACGACGGCCCGCGTTGGGCGCTTAAGCGCATCGACAGGGAACTACTCGAGGAAGCTGCCTTAGTCCAGTCCTGGATCTGGGAGTCGGCGACGGACGGTCCCGTCGACGTCGAAGCAGTGGCGCTATGGTTTCGCGGGGCGATGACGCAGATCTGTGACGCGTCCATGCCCCGTGTCCGCCAACGGTCCGCAAGGCACCAGGTGTACTGGTGGACCGCCGAGATCGCGTAATTGCGCATAGCGTGCGTTGCGGCCCGACGCGGTACACCCGATACCGGAGACGGCGTCGACGGGATTCCGCCGAGGAGGACGCGCTGTATGAAGTGTACCGCGCGTCTAAGGAGACTTGTGGCTGGCCATCGGCGACTCGAAGTCGCGTGCCAGGGAGGGGCTGCTGGGGTCCCTAGATCGGGATCCGTGGGGGCGCCCCTACCGTTGGGTACGGGGCAAGTTGCGTTCCTGGGCGCCTCCACTAACGCAAACAATGCAACCCCAGTTGCTAGAGACGGTGGTATCAGTTCTCTTCCCTGAACGAGTGGGACACGTTCCCCCGGCGATGGCTTCGCCCTCAGCCACAGACTCTCCAGAGGAGGAGAGCACCGATGTCCCCAAGGTGACGCAAGCAGAGATGAGAGCGGCCATGGCGCGACTTCGGGCCAAGAACATAGCGCCCGGATCGGAGAGGTGGCCCTTAACAAGTCGGAGGCCATGGTGTTTTATGGCCTTCGACGCGCGCCGCCGCCGGGATCGCACATCGTGGTCGGCGGGGCCCGGATAGCTGTCGAGTCCACCATGAGGATACCTGGGATTGGTGCTCGACAGCCGATGGGAATTCGGGCCCCACTTCCGGCGGCTGGCGCCCAAGCTGATGCGTGCAGCTGGCGCGCTTTCAACGCTGCTTCCCAACTTGGGGGGGCCCGAGCGCTGCCTGTAGGCGGTTGTACGTGGGAATCGTGCGGTCCATGGCCCTGTATGGGGCCCCTGTATGGGCGATGGACATGACGGCCAGCACTCTCGCCATTCTGCGCAAACCGCAGAGGGCGATGGCCGTCAGAGTCATCCGCGGGTATCGCACGATTTCCTACGAGGCGGCTTGCGTCCTGGCCGGATCCCCGCCCTGGGACCTAGAGGCGAAAGTACTCGCGTCACTATATCGATGGCGCGAGGAAGAGCGGGGACGGGGCTCGAGGCCGGTGCAGCGACAGATCGCGCTGCGCCGAGAGGAGCTCCGTCAGGTCTTGGTGGCGGAATGGCGGCAAAGGCTTCTGCGCCCTACCGCCGGCCTCGCTATCGTCGAGGCGATCCGGCCAGTACTCGACGACTGGCTCGGGAGAAGGCACGGCTCCCTGTCGTTTAGGGTGACGCAGGTGCTGTCGGGGCACGGCTGCTTCGGCAAGTACCTGTGCCGCATAGACAGGGAGCCGGACGCTCGGTGCCACCACTGCGTCCATTGCGGGGAGGACACGGCGCAACACACGCTCGCCGAGTGTGTAGCTTGGGAGGAGCAGCGCCGTGTCCTCACAAATGAAGTAGGAGGCGATTTGTCGCTGTCGGCCTTGGTGCGGAGGATGGTCGGTAGCGCAGAATCGTGGGATGCAGTGGTGTCCTTCTGTGAGGACGTGATGTCGCAGAAGGAAACTGCGGAACGGGAGAGGGAGATCTCGACTCCCTTCCCTGGCCGCAGAAGGCGCACCGGGCGCAGGAGAAGGGCGGACAACGCCCTTTTCCGGCCCCCATGAATGAGTCCAGGGGCGAGGGACTTGGGGAAGCCCCCGCCCCCCTATTCGATGGACCCGAGGCGGAGGCACGCGTGGGTGTCGGCGCGCGCCTCTGAGGTGATACACGGGGGTAGTTGAACACCTCACTACCCCGTGCAGGAGACGAGGCCCGTACAGACCGGTCCAGCACTAGTGTGGGGCTGCGGAAGAATTTGGATTCCCGCGGCCCCTCGCGTGCACGTGCGAGGAGACACCGGGGTGGTTTTAGCCGGTAAGAGTCCGGCACACCCCTCCGCCTGTCCCCAGGCAGAGGCAGTCCATGAGGATTTCCCCCCCGTAAAAAAAAAAGGTTAGGTTAGGTTAGGTTAGGTTTTTTTTTTTTTAATTCTAGTTCCCCTGACATGGGAGATCAGGGACTTTGTTTATCATTAGTTGTTTTCTTTTTTTTTCACCTGTTATATTCTTTTCTTTTGTCTTTTTATATTTTAGTGCTACATAGTTTATTTCATTTACATTTACGCTTATATTTACCTTATAATTATGTCTAAGTTATTATTGCTATTTATTTTGTGGGACTGTTTACATTGTATACTAACATATATTATGTTACAGTACCCTTTTCTTATTCTATTTATTTTTATTTACTATTCTATATGCTAATTGTTTACAATATTTTATAAACTTATATCTGCTATGCTTATTTTTAATGATTTCATTAATATTTTCTTTGCTTATCTTTGTTTCTAACTCTATTTCTATGTCCATTCTCTCTCTACTAAATATGGGACATTCCGTTATGATATGTATAATATCTTCATTTTTTGTTGTATCACAGGCACATGATGGGCTCTCCTTACATTTAAATCTATACAAATAATCCGAGAAGCCCCCATGGCCTGTCATGACGTACCGTCATATGATCCATGTCAACCCTTCTGATGATGTTATATGCTTTTATAGCATCTGGGAAGAATATTTTTGTTACATTGCCTGTTTTTCCTTCCTTGTAGCGCCGGTTCCATTCATCAAGCGACTCCAATCGGATTTGTCGCTTGATGTACGAAACCGGACACTTGTCATAGTCAGGTTTCTTTTTACTTTTTGTGGCTGCTTCTTTGGCTAGCTGGTCTGCTCTCTCGTTTCCCTCCAATCCTGCGTGAGCTTTAACCCAAAACATATTTAGTGTTTTGCCCTGTCTGTTAATTTTTAAAATGTTGTTTCTAGCTTCCACCGCTAGGGATGGAGGGAGACGTCTTGAACAATTGTTTGGAGAGCAGACCTCGAGTCACTATAAATGTTGCAGCTTTGTGTTGGGTTTTTGATGACATATCTTGTTGATTCAAGTATGGCCAGCAACTCTGCCTGGTAGACGGTGCAAAAATTTTCCAGTTTCAGTTTCCGGGTACTTATCTCCGCGGCGTCATACCAGATGGATAACGCCGCGCCGACTTTCCCCTCTATTTTACTGCCGTCAGTAAATATTTTTTGGCCATTGTTGTTATTTTGGTCTATTTGTGCACCGTCTTCCAGGCACGCAAACTTCAGCCCGACCTGTTCCGCAGGATGTGTGGTTTCCGTGTAATCAATTTTCCTCTCTACATCCCGATCACCTACTATCCGCCGGGAGAAACCTTTCTTTATTTCATAAAGCGAGGCTGCTTCCCGGATCCTAATGTCCAAAGGAAGCAGCCCGGCGAGTAGTAGAGCCGAGTGCAGAGATACCGTTCTGTATGCTTTTATTATTTTTTGTATAAATCCGCGTTGTATCGTGTCGAGCTTTGTTTTAATTTTCTGCTTGCTGGTTGCTGGTGCCCAAGCACTAGCCGCGTAAAGCACGATCGGTTCCACAACCGCTATATATATGGTCCTAATAATCTCTGGGTTCAGGCCCCAGTGGATTTTTGCAGCTCTCGACAACTGTCGATACAAGTTCTGTACCTTGCGGCACACATTCTTTATATGTGTGTCGAAGGCAAGTCTGTCGTCGATTGTAAGGCCGAGGATCTTAATTTGTTTCGAGAGGCTAATGCTTTCCCCACCCATCTCTAGAAATGGTGAGTCGTACTTTAATTTATTTGTAATAACCATCGCCATGGTTTTATGCGGTGCAAACTTTAGCTTGTTTTTGACTCCCCACTTCTGGACATGTGCGAGGGTCACATTTGCCTGCTCCTGCACCTGTATTGCCGTATATCGTCCGCGAAAGCATCATGGGCTGAAGGCCATAGTGTACTTACATTCTAATTGAAACACAAAGGGGGCGGGGACAGTGAAGGGGGGAACAATAAAACTTTAATTACATTCAAAATTTTGCAGTATCTAAACTAATATACATAGTAAACTAATTTTTACGACTTTTATAAACTAGTAATAAGATAGCAAATTATTATACAACAAGGCTAGATACCTTAAACTACTGTCTAAACATAACAATTCCATAACATACTTTGGGTATCTTAAAAACTATTTTTATATAAGGCAGGAGTAAAGCAACAGGACATTAGGTGTTGACTACATTTTATTTTAACAATTTTTCTCATAAGACTAACAACTTTCTATATAAGACTAATAACCAACTTAATGCTAACTTAAAACTATGTTCCTAATTACAATTTATTTATGCTAAAAATATTTATATATCAATATAATTACTTAGCATAACTTACACTCTATTTCTTTTATTTACAACAATGCACAGTTTTATACAAAATTTGAGGAACAAGTCTCTATTTTTACCCAGTACAATATCCGGAAGCGTACTTAATTCCAGTTTGCAGTCCAATAAGAACTCCAGCTCCTGCCTCTCACGGTCATGGGTCGGGCAGTCCAGGAGGACGTGGAGAACAGATTCCGAACACGCAGGATCGCAGACGCACGATGGACTCTCCTTACACTTGAAACGATGCAAGTGCTCGGAGAATCCACCGTGCCCCGACAACACCTGAGTGACAAATCTGTCCACCTTTATTTTACCGATGACACGGTATGCGGCTATCGTGTCCGGGAAAAAGACCCGGGTGACACCGGCTGTTTCACCAGCCCGGTATCGTTGGTTCCATTCATCAAGCGATCGCATACGAATGCTTCGCCTGATGCATGAAACCGGGCAGCTGTCATAGTCAAAGCTGCGTTTAGACTTTAGCGCAGCTTCCTTGGCTAGATGGTCGGCACGCTCATTCCCCTCTAGTCCCGCGTGGGCTTTGATCCAGAACAAATTGACAAGTTTGTCCTGTATCGAAGCCCTGTGCAGGTGGCCCCGCGCCTCGACGGCCAGGGGTGGAGGGCAACTGGATTTATCGTTGTCTGCAGTGCCGACAGAGAGTCAGAATAAATTCCGATTGATCTGGCCGAGTTATCTGCGGCCGTCCGCGCCGCCCTGCATATCGCCAGGAGTTCCGCCTGGTAGACGGTGCAAAAGGACGGCAAAGTAAGCTTGAGGGTTTTGGTTTCGGCGGCGCCCCTCCATATGGATAACGCCGCACCCACCTTGCCCTCAATCTTACTGCCGTCCGTGTAGATATTAAGTTCGTGGTCAATATTTACCGCGAGTTGTTCCTCGCCCGCCAGGCACTTGAACTCCAGGTCGATATGCTGAGCGGGATGCGGAGACCGCAGAGCCGAGGATATCCGTTCCACCTCCCGATCTCCTATCGCGTCCTGGGGTATACCCCCTCCTCGCACCATACAGCGCCGCGGCTTCGCGGACGCGCAGGTCAAGGGGGGAGTATCCCAGCGAGCAACAGTGCTGAGTTCAGGGAGGTGGTGCGGTATGCCCTACACAGCTTCTGCGCAAAGCCCCGCTGGACCACGTTCAGCTGCTTTCGAACACCGAGCTTATCAACAGCCGGCGCCCAAACGGCAGCCGCATACAGTATCACGGGCTCAACCACCGCTCTGTAGATAGCGCGGATAACTTCGGGGTGGAGGCCCCAGCTCGCCTTCGCGGCTCTCGAAAGCTGGGCGTAGAAGGCTACGGCCTTCTTACACACATTCGCGACGTGCGTGTTGAAGATCAGGCGCTGGTCTAGGACGACTCCCAGTAACCTGAGTTCTCCGACCATGCCAATGTCGACCCCGCCCATGTGGAGGCGTGGGGTGTCATACTTCAGTTTGCGCGTGATGACCATGGCACTGGTCTTGTGCGGCGCAAACCTCAGTTTGTTCTGGACTCCCCACTCCCTCACATGCTCGAGGGCGGCATTAGCACGGCTTTCGACCTCATGAGCCGTCTCACCTTTAAGGACCAGCACCACATCGTCAGCGAATGCCTGCACATAGTGATGTCTAGCCTCCAGCTCGCGAAGCAGTGGATCCAACAAGAGGTTCCACAAAATCGGCCCACCGATAGACCCCTGCACGCAACCCTTTCCGGTTTCCCTCACGCGCTCTTCCCCGCAGTACCGTGCGCGAACATGCCTGCCGCTCAGGTAGCTGCCCGGGAGCCTCCTGATGTTAAACGGCACTCGTTCCTCCGCCAGTCTGACTTTGATACGTGGCCACCAAGCGTTGTCGAAGGCGCCCTCTATATCCAGTGACACAAGCGTCATCAACTTTTTGTTTTTTAAACCTAATCTGATGTGCTCAACTAGTGTATAGAGGGCGTCCTCGGTACTCCGCTGGGGCATAAAGCCAAACTGGCGGGTGCTGAGCCTGGGCGCTATATGATATTTTAATCCAGCGACAAGCATTTTCTCCAGCACCTTCCCCAGCACCGGAAGGAGACCGATCGGCCGATACGACCGTGGTGTCGTATAAGCAATCTTCCCCGGCTTGCGGAGGAAGATTACCGTGGCCTCCTTCCAGGGCTCGGGAAAATGCCGGAGTTCGAGGCACCTGTTGAAAAGAGCGAGTGAGAGTTGGGGGTCAAATTCTATCGCGTGCAAACATATATCGGCGGTAAAACCGTCCGCGCCTGGAGCTTTCTTCGGATTGAAGGACCGGCAGGCCAATTTCAACTCCAAAGGAGTGAAAGGCGGGTCCGTCAATTCCGAAGAAGTTTCAACGTCAAATAGCTCAGCTTGTACCCTCACCCTTCGGTGCTCCTCGGAGTCATCCCCCTCGGAGTCCTCCGGGTAAAAGGTTTCGGCCATATGCCTCACCGAGCCCTTGGCGTCTAGCTCCATACTGTCTACCACCAGCGGTGGGTCTTCGTCTCTCCTGGAGGTTCTGCCGAGGACCCAGTAGATACCCCCTCAAACCGATTCCACGTCTTGGCGTTCGCAGAAGGAGACCCAGCTGCGCGTCTGCGCTTGCCTTACCTCGGTCTCGTAACGCTCCTTCGCCTCGAGGTACTCCCCAACTACCTTTCGACGCCTAACCGGCGCTGCACACCGAATCCTGCATCTCTTGATGGCCACCTCGCGCTTTAGCGCTGCCAACCCCTCGTTCCACCATGGCATATTCAACACATCCTTGCGCTTGATTGGCGGAATAGACGAGGCACATGCTTCGGCTATTAATGTGTTGTATTTTGTGATTGTGTTATCTAATTGTGAACCGTGTGTTAAATTTTTAATATAATCTAATGTAAAGTTTTCTCTATTAATAATTTGACCCAGTTTCTCACGAAACTGGGCCCAATTTGCGTGTTTAGTGTAATATATTCTTGTGGTGTGCTTGATGAAATTCTTGTTAATATGCCTTGTTGTTAATGTGTAGGATATGCCATTGTGGTCCGAGCTGGTCAGATCCTCGCGCACGCGCCAGTCGTCCACCAAGCTATACAGGTCCGGCGATACGGCAGTTATATCAACATAACTGCTGTACCTTACGCCACCCCGGATAGTGTCAAATGTAGGGGTTTCCCCTCGGTTCAGGATGCAGAGCCCGAGGTCCTCCAGTGAGCCGTGCAGTTGACAGTTGACAGTGCCGAAAAGGCGGACGCATTGGCCGCCAAGATGAGAGAGGTCCTCAACCCTGAGGACGTCCGGGTCTCCAGACCAATGAAAACCGCAGAATTGCGGATTGCTGGCCTGGACGACTCCGTGACATCTGAGGAGGTGGTGGCGGCCGTTGCCAGAAGCGGAGAGTGTCCGCCGGACAAGGTGCGGGCCGGCGATATACGCACCGATGCCACCGGACTTGGCGCGGTCTGGGTTCGGTGCCCTGTAGCGGCGGCAAAGAAGGTTGCCGATAGCGGCAGATTGCTGGTAGGCTGGGTGGCGGCAAGGACGAAGCTGCTACAGCCCCGGGCTTTGCAGTGCTTCCGGTGCCTTGAAAAAGGGCACGTCCGGGCGAAGTGCACCGCCGAGGTTGACCGCAGTGACCTTTGTTACCGCTGCGGCCAGCCTGGCCACAAGGCGGCCCTGTGCACCGCGGCGTTCAGCTGCAGCCTTTGCTCTGCTGCGGGAAGGCCAGCGGAGCACAGAGTAGGCGGAGGGGCCTGTGGGACGCCTACCAGCAAGTCCAAGGCCAAAAAAGAAAAGAAGAGGAGCACCAAGCCTGCCGAGTTAACCTCGCTGCCCACACAGGCCAGTAGCTCCGCGGGCGACTACCGGCCCAGGACCGTTGAGAAGGAAATGGAATGCCAATAATGGCAAAGTTCCATTTTCTCCAGGGCAACATCAACCACTGTGCCAGAGCTCAGGATCTCCTACTCCAGAGCTTGGCAGAGTGGTCGATTCACGTGGCTGTAGTCGCCGAACCGTACTTCATTCCCGCCCGTGACAACTGGCTGGGATGCGCTGACGGTTTGGTGGCCATTATTGGCGAGACTCTGATCGAACCGTCTCGGGGCCGTGGCTGGGTTGCTGCGGTCTCGGGTGGTATCGTTATTGTGGGGGCGTATTTCTCCCCCAACAAGAGTCTCGCCGACTTTGAGGGTTTCCTTGTCGAGTTGGGCGCCGTCGTAGGCCGCTATCACCCTCGTCCCGTTCTGGTGCTCGGGGATCTCAACGCAAAGTCATCAGCGTGGGGATCTCCGGTCACTGATCCTCGGGGCGAGGTGCTAGAAGAGTGGACAGTGACAACTGGTCTGGTCGTCCTGAATCGGGGTTCGGAATACACGTGCGTGCGGCAGCGGGGCGGGTCGATAGTGGACGTCTCGTTTGCCAGCCCCTCTGTCGCCAGCCGAGTCCGCGACTGGCGTGTCGCCGTAGGGGTGGAGACGTTGTCGGACCATCGGTATATCCGGTTCGACGTCTCTGCCCAGACTGCGAGAGGCCGCCATCCAACTACCCCGATTAACCGTGTTCCGCAGGGATCGGTCTTGGGACCGCTCCTGTGGAACATCGGCTACGACTGGGTGCTGAGAGGTGAGCTCCCGTCGGGCGCTGACTTGACCTGTTATGCGGACGACACGCTCGTCACTGCCCGGGGGAGCTCGCACAGGGAAGCAGCGTTGGTTGCCACGGCTGCGGTTTCACAAGTGGTGAACCGCATCCGGTGCCTGGGCCTGGAGGTGGCCCTTAACAAGTCAGAGGCCATGGTGTTTCATGGCCTTCGACGCGCGCCGCCACCGGGATCGCACATCGTGGTCGGCGGGGCCCGGATAGCTGTCGAGTCCACCATGAAGTACCTGGGATTGGTGCTCGACAGCCGATGGGAATTTGGGCCCCACTTCCGGCGGCTGGCGCCCAAGCTGATGCGTGCAGCTGGCGCACTTTCAACGCTGCTTCCCAACTTGGGGGGCCCGAGCGCTGCCTGTAGGCGGTTGTACGTGGGAATCGTGCGGTCCATGGCCCTGTATGGGGCCCCTGTATGGGCGATGGACATGACGGCCAGCACTCTCGCCATTCTGCGCAAACCGCAGAGGGCGATGGCCGTCAGAGTCACCCGCGGGTATCGCACGATTTCCTACGAGGCGGCTTCCGTCCTGGCCGGATCCCCGCCCTGGGACCTAGAGGCGAAAAGTACTCGCGTCACTATATCGATGGCGCGAGGAAGAGCGGGGACGGGGCTCGAGGCCGGTGCAGCGACAGATCGCGCTGCGCCGAGAGGAGCTCCGTCAGGTCTTGGTGGCGGAATGGCGGCAAAGGCTTCTGCGCCCTACCGCCGGCCTCGCTATCGTCGAGGCGATCCGGCCAGTACTCGACGACTGGCTCGGGAGAAGGCACGGCTCCCTGTCGTTTAGGGTGACGCAGGTGCTGTCGGGGCACGGCTGCTTTGGCAAGTACCTGTGCCGCATAGACAGGGAGCCGGACGCTCGGTGCCACCACTGCGTCCATTGCGGGGAGGACACGGCGCAACACACGCTCGCCGAGTGTGTAGCTTGGGAGGAGCAGCGCCGTGTCCTCACAAATGTAGTAGGAGGCGATTTGTCGCTGTCGGCCTTGGTGCGGAGTATGGTCGGTAGCGCAGAATCGTGGGATGCAGTGGTGTCCTTCTGTGAGGACGTGATGTCGCAGAAGGAAACTGCGGAACGGGAGAGGGAGATCTCGACTCCCTTCCCTGGCCGCAGAAGGCGCACCGGGCGCAGGAGAAGGGCGGACAACGCCCTTTTTCAGCCCCCATGAATAAGTCCAGGGGCGAGGGACTAGGGGACGCCCCCGCCCCCCTATTCAATGGACCCGAGGCGGAGGCACGCGTGGGTGTCGGCGCGTGCCTCTGAGGTGATACAGGGGGTAGTTGAACACCTCACTACCCCGTGCAGGAGACGAGGCCCGTACAGACCGGGCCAGCACTAGTGTGGGGCTGCGGAAGAATTTGGATTCCCGCGGCCCCGCGCGTGCACGTGCGAGGAGACACCGGGGTGGTTTTAGCCGGTAAGAGTCCGGCACACCCCTCCGCCTGTCCCCAGGCAGAGGCAGTCCATGAGGATTTCCCCCCCCGTAAAAAAAAAAAAAAAAAAAGGTTAGGTTAGGTTAGGTTAGGTTAGGTTAGGTTAGGTTAGGTTAGGTTCCCGTGTGGAGTTGCCAGTCCTCCCATCGGGCGCGTCCCCAGGTGGCGGATAGGGGAATGCCACTCAGATATGAGTGGTAGCGGGAAACCGTCGCGGACCAAAACTGGCTGGGTTTGGGGCGTACCTCTGGTTCCGAATGGAATCAAGTACCTGCTAGTTGCTTCCCGTATCCTCTCCACTGAGAGGAACAGAGGATGTGACATGCGCGGTGAGATGCCAGGTGCACTCGGCTTTTGCCGACGCCGGGCAACCCGTCATCGCGGGAATAGAATGGGCTCAGACTTCCCTCACCCGGTCTCTGGGCAGGCATGGGAAGAACCCGTATCGACTCTGCCACTGTTCGAACCTCGGAATCCCCTTTGGCGTGTCGTGGATCATGTCTCGCGGCGCCTGAGGGGCCGAGGGCTCTTGGCTTAACCGCCTGGAGTCGCGAGGATGATAACCTCTATAAAAAATCACCCGAAGCTCAAGCGTGGCACGCCGTGAGGAGCTGCATGGCTGATGGGTAAATGTTCAGTCGTTAGCGTTGCCCCCCGTCAGGGTACCGGCCGACACCCTTGACGGGTTATGCATAGGCTTATCCGGGCAAAGGGGGGCTCTGCTCGGACGGACCGTTACTTCCTCCACACTCGTGGGAAAAAAAATGAATAAAACTTTAAAAAATGTAGATATAGGAAAAAAGGATGAATCAGACGTGGACAGATCGCGTGGGACGTCTTCCGCCAGGAAACGTCCAGTGTGCCGGTCTTCGGACGAGGAAGGCCTGCCAGCCCCCAAGTTGGCGACTTCGAGGAGGGGTCGCCAGGCATCGAGAGGGGTAAATGCTTCGCAGCCGCGAAGGGATAAGCACGGACGATTCGTGTGCTCCAATACCTCGGCGGCTAGTGAAGCAGAGAGTGACATGGGGGTCACTACGGAGGACCCTGGCGATGGCGGCGAAAGCTGTGCCTCGCTGGGGAGTTCAAAGGCGGAGCTCAATGCCGCCAAGAGGGAACAGCACAAAGCCGTCGCAGCAGACGAAGTGTCTGAAATGGCCCGACGTGCTCGCGAACGACGAGCTGCTCTGGCGGCGGAAAAAGGAGAGCCATCTGCGGTGGCCTTGAGCCAGCTGGCTCTGGATGGGGTGGACTTAGTCCTGAAGGTTGCCACCAAGTCTGGCAGCCTGAAGGGCACGTTCACCCGTGGCTTAAAAGAGGCTGCCGCGGACATCAGGGAGGCGGTTGGCATTCTCCTCAACAGGACGGCCTCTGACGAGGTCGCCAAACTACAGGAGGAAAATAGCCGCCTCAGAAATGATCTAGAGGACCTCCGGCAGCAAGTCGCAGCACTGAGCGAGCAGCAGCAGAGACGCACATCCACCGATGCCGCATCTGTAGTGGCCCCGACTCCCGCACCGCGACCGACAAGCCCTCGTACCGACGAAGAGGTCGAGCGCATTGTCCGGCTCTGCATGCTCCAGTGCGGGAGCATGGTTAACGCTCGGCTGGAGGCGGTTTCTCGGCGTCTCCCGGCGGAAACCCTACGTCCGCCTTTGGCAGCTGACACGCGGAGAACTGAGGAGCCGCCGAGACTTGCGCCTCAAAAGGGGAAGCCCATGGAGGGTAAAAAAAGCCGGCGGAGGGAGCTCCTCCGAGCGACCAGCCCACGACAGCCGGGTCTAAGGGTGAGACATGGGCGAAAGTCGTGGGCCGCAAGAAGGCCCGCAAAGCCGCCAAGAAGGCCGCAGCAGCTGCACATGCCCCAGGTGGAACCGCAAAGACGGCTCCTCAACCTGAGCGGCGGACTGCCAAAGGCGGTCGCAAGAAATCGGCTGTACGTGTTCCGCGGTCCAATGCGGTGACAATAACATTGCAGCCCGGAGCTGTGGAGCGTGGCGTGACGTACCAGTCGGTCATCGCTGAGGCCAAGGCCAAGATTAAATTATCAGATCTTGGCCTTCAGTCCGTCACCCTCAGGCAGGCTGCCACGGGTGCGCGGCTGTTCGAGGTGGCTGGCACTGTGAGCGACAGTGCCGAAAAGGCGGACGCATTGGCCGCCAAGATGAGAGAGGTCCTCAACCCTGAGGACGTCCGGGTCTCCAGACCAATGAAAACCGCAGAATTGCGGATTGCTGGCCTGGACGACTCCGTGACATCTGAGGAGGTGGTGGCGGCCGTTGCCAGAAGCGGAGAGTGTCCGCCGGACAAGGTGCGGGCCGGCGATATACGCACCGATGCCACCGGACTTGGCGCGGTCTGGGTTCGGTGCCCTGTAGCGGCGGCAAAGAAGGTTGCCGATAGCGGCAGATTGCTGGTAGGCTGGGTGGCGGCAAGGACGAAGCTGCTACAGCCCCGGGCTTTGCAGTGCTTCCGGTGCCTTGAAAAAGGGCACGTCCGGGCGAAGTGCACCGCCGAGGTTGACCGCAGTGACCTTTGTTACCGTTGCGGCCAGCCTGGCCACAAGGCGGCCCTGTGCACCGCGGCGTTCAACTGCAGCCTTTGCTCTGCTGCGGGAAGGCCAGCGGAGCACAGAGTAGGCGGAGGGGCCTGTGGGGCGCCTACCAGCAAGTCCAAGGCCAAAAAAGAAAAGAAGAGGAGCACCAAGCCTGCCGAGTTAACCTCGCTGCCCACACAGGCCAGTAGCTCCGCGGGCGACTCCCGGCCCAGGACCGTTGAGAAGGAAATGGAATGCCAATAATGGCAAAGTTCCATTTTCTCCAGGGCAACATCAACCACTGTGCCAGAGCTCAGGATCTCCTACTCCAGAGCTTGGCAGAGTGGTCGATTCACGTGGCTGTGGTCGCCGAACCGTACTTCATTCCCGCCCGTGACAACTGGCTGGGATGCGCTGACGGTTTGGTGGCCATTATTGGCGAGACTCTGATCGAACCGTCTCGGGGCCGTGGCTGGGTTGCTGCGGTCTCGGGTGGTATCGTTATTGTGGGGGGCGTATTTCTCCCCCAACAAGAGTCTCGCCGACTTTGAGGGTTTCCTTGTCGAGTTGGGCGCCGTCGTAGGCCGCTATCACCCTCGTCCCGTTCTGGTGCTCGGGGATCTCAACGCGAAGTCATCAGCGTGGGGATCTCCGGTCACTGATCCTCGGGGCGAGGTGCTAGAAGAGTGGACAGTGACAACTGGTTTGGTCGTCCTGAATCGGGGTTCGGAATACACGTGCGTGCGGCAGCGGGGCGGGTCGATAGTGGACGTCTCGTTTGCCAGCCCCTCTGTCGCCAGCCGAGTCCGCGACTGGCGTGTCGCCGTAGGGGTGGAGACGTTGTCGGACCATCGGTATATCCGGTTCGACGTCTCTGCCCAGACTGCGAGAGGCCGCCATCCAACTACCCCGATTAACGACGGTCCGCGTTGGGCGCTTAAGCGCATCGACAGGGAACTACTCGAGGAAGCTGCCTTAGTCCAGTCCTGGATCTGGGAGTCGGCAACGGACGGTACCGTCGACGTCGAAGCAGTGGCGCTATGGTTTCGCGGGGCGATGACGCAGATCTGTGACGCGTCCATGCCCCGTGTCCGCCAACGGTCCGCAAGGCACCAGGTGTACTGGTGGACCGCCGAGATCGCGCAATTGCGCATAGCGTGCGTTGCGGCCCGACGCCGGTACACCCGATACCGGAGACGGCGTCGACGGGATTCCGCCGAGGAGGACGCGCTGTATGAGGTGTACCGCGCGTCTAAGGAGACTCTGTGGCTGGCCATCGGAGACTCGAAGTCGCGTGCCAGGGAGGAGCTGCTGGGGTCCCTAGATCGGGATCCGTGGGGGCGCCCCTACCGTTGGGTACGGGGCCAAGTTGCGTTCCTGGGCGCCTCCACTAACGCAAACAATGCAACCCCAGTTGCTAGAGACGGTGGTATCAGTTCTCTTCCCTGAACGAGTGGGACACGTTCCCCCGGCGATGGCTTCGCCCTCAGCCACAGACTCTCCAGAGGAGGAGAGCACCGATGTCCCCAAGGTGACACAAGCAGAGATGAGAGCGGCCATGGCGCGACTTCGGGCCAAGAACACAGCGCCCGGACCCGACGGAGTTCCTGGTCGAGCTCTCGTCCTGGCTCTGAAGGAGCTGGAGCCCCAGCTGAGGGGGCTCTTCACGGCATGTCTCGAGCAGGGTCAGCTTCCCAGTGTGTGGAAGGAGGGAAGGCTGGTCCTACTCAGGAAGGAGGGGCGCCCCGCGGACTCACCGTCCGCGTACCGGCCCATAGTGCTGCTCGACGAGGCGGGCAAACTTCTTGAGCGTATCATCGCAGATCGCCTCGTCAGCCACTTGTGCAGAGTGGGGCCAGACCTGGACGAGAACCAGTTTGGTTTTCGTCGCGGGCGCTCCACCATAGACGCTATTACGTGCGTGAGGGCCCTGGCGGAGGAGACGGTATCTCGGGGTGGGGTGGTGCTGGCGGTGTCATTAGACATCTCCAACGCCTTCAACACCCTACCCTGGAGTTGTATTCGGGAGGCGCTTAATTACCATCGCGTGCCTCCCTACCTCCGCCGCACAATAGGGGCCTACCTTGAGGAGAGATGCGTCACGTATTGGGGACGTGACAGCGCTGGTCGACGCGTCATGTCGTGCGGTGTTCCGCAGGGATCGGTCTTGGGACCGCTCCTGTGGAACATCGGCTACGACTGGGTGCTGAGAGGTGAGCTCCCGTCGGGCGCTGACTTGACCTGTTATGCGGACGACACGCTCGTCACTGCCCGGGGGAGCTCGCACAGGGAAGCAGCGTTGGTTGCCACGGCTGCGGTTTCACAAGTGGTGAACCGCATCCGGTGCCTGGGCCTGGAGGTGGCCCTTAACAAGTCGGAGGCCATGGTGTTTCATGGCCCTCGACGCGCGCCGCCACCGGGATCGCACATCGTGGTCGGCGGGGCCCGGATAGCTGTCGAGTCCACCATGAAGTACCTGGGATTGGTGCTCGACAGCCGATGGGAATTTGGGCCCCACTTCCGGCGGCTGGCGCCCAAGCTGATGCGTGCAGCTGGCGCACTTTCAACGCTGCTTCCCAACTTGGGGGGCCCGAGCGCTGCCTGTAGGCGGTTGTACGTGGGAATCGTGCGGTCCATGGCCCTGTATGGGGCCCCTGTATGGGCGATGGACATGACGGCCAGCACTCTCGCCATTCTGCGCAAACCGCAGAGGGCGATGGCCGTCAGAGTCACCCGCGGGTATCGCACGATTTCCTACGAGGCGGCTTGCGTCCTGGCCGGATCCCCGCCCTGGGACCTAGAGGCGAAAGTACTCGCGTCACTATATCGATGGCGCGAGGAAGAGCGGGGACGGGGCTCGAGGCCGGTGCAGCGACAGATCGCGCTGCGCCGAGAGGAGCTCCGTCAGGTCTTGGTGGCGGAATGGCGGCAAAGGCTTCTGCGCCCTACCGCCGGCCTCGCTATCGTCGAGGCGATCCGGCCAGTACTCGACGACTGGCTCGGGAGAAGGCACGGCTCCCTGTCGTTTAGGGTGACGCAGGTGCTGTCGGGGCACGGCTGCTTTGGCAAGTACCTGTGCCGCATAGACAGGGAGCCGGACGCTCGGTGCCACCACTGCGTCCATTGCGGGGAGGACACGGTGCAACACACGCTCGCCGAGTGTGTAGCTTGGGAGGAGCAGCGCCGTGTCCTCACAAATGTAGTAGGAGGCGATTTGTCGCTGTCGGCCTTGGTGCGGAGTATGGTCGGTAGCGCAGAATCGTGGGATGCAGTGGTGTCCTTCTGTGAGGACGTGATGTCGCAGAAGGAAACTGCGGAACGGGAGAGGGAGATCTCGACTCCCTTCCCTGGCCGCAGAA
This sequence comes from Parnassius apollo, assembly GCA_907164705.1. Classification (NCBI taxonomy): domain Eukaryota; kingdom Metazoa; phylum Arthropoda; class Insecta; order Lepidoptera; family Papilionidae; genus Parnassius; species Parnassius apollo. Next base: position 28,765 of record CAJQZP010001636.1, on the reverse strand, counting down.
GGCGCACCGGGCGCAGGAGAAGGGCGGACAACGCCCTTTTCCAGCCCCCATGAATAAGTCCAGGGGCGAGGGACTAGGGGAAGCCCCCGCCCCCCTATTCGATGGACCCGAGGCGGAGGCACGCGTGGGTGTCGGCGCGTGCCTCTGAGGTGATACAGGGGGTAGTTGAACACCTCACTACCCCGTGCAGGAGACGAGGCCCGTACAGACCGGGCCAGCACTAGTGTGGGGCTGCGGAAGAATTTGGATTCCCGCGGCCCCGCGCGTGCACGTGCGAGGAGACACCGGGGTGGTTTTAGCCGGTAAGAGTCCGGCACACCCCTCCGCCTGTCCCCAGGCAGAGGCAGTCCATGAGGATTTCCCCCCCGTAAAAAAAAAAAAAAAAAAAAAGGTTAGGTTAGGTTAGGTTAGGTTAGGTTAGGTTAGGTTAGGTTAGGTTAGGTTAGGTTAGGTTAGGTTCCCGTGTGGAGTTGCCAGTCCTCCCATCGGGCGCGTCCCCAGGTGGCGGATAGGGGAATACCACTCAGATATGAGTGGTAGCGGGAAACCGTCGCGGACCAAAACTGGCTGGGTTTGGGCGTACCTGTGGTTCCGAATGGAATCATAGGTACGAGGTACTTTTGTTGCTTCCCGTATCCTCTCCATTGAGAGGAACAGAGAATGTGACATGCGCGGTGAGATGCCAGGTGCACTCAGCTTTTGCCGACGCCGGGCAGCGCGTCAGCGCGGGATTTTCAGGGACTACATCCTGAAAAAAAAAGGAAATTGAATGGGCTCAGGGTTCCCTCACCCGGTCTCTGGGCAGGCATGGGAAGAACCTGTATCGACTCTGCCACCGTTCGAACCTCGTAATCCCTTTGGCGTGTCGTGGATCATGTCTCGCGGCGCCTGAGGGGCCGAGGGCTCTTGGCTTAACCGCCTGGAGTCGCGAGGATGATAACCTCTATAAAAAATCACCCGAAGCTCAAGCGTGGCACGCCGTGAGGAGCTGCATGGCTGATGGGTAAATGTTCAGTCGTTAGCGTTGCCCCCCCGTCAGGGTACCGGCCGACACCCTTGACTGGTTATGCATAGGCTTATCCGGGCAAAGGGGGCTCTGCTCGGATGGACCGTTACTTCCTCCACACTCGTGGGAAAAAAAAATGGAAAAATATAAAAATTATAAAACATCAGAAGGAGATAAGCAGGCTGGATCGGAATCAGATGCAAGCCTATGTAGCGATGTATCAAGGACAGCTTCTAAGTCTGGAGGTCGCTCCCGTGGGGCGAAAAAGAGACGTATTACAAAATCAATATCGTCCAGCGACAATGAAGCTTTTTTAAAAGAGACGAATTCTGAGACAGGAAAAGAGGTGACACCATTAATGGATAATTCTGGAGAGTTCGTAGTGCCAGGGCCTGAGGAAGCTCTTAGTATGGCTGAGAGGCAAGTGGAACAAATGGTTTGTGCTGCAAATCAAAAACGAACTGCCCTGGGGCTACCTAATTTAGTCGGAGATGACAGCCGTTCGGCAATGGCTCTCAACCAACAGGTTCTCGACGATGTCGGAGTCATACTGATGGTAGCAGCCAAGTCGAGAAATCTGAAAGGCACATTTCAACGTGCCTTAAAGGATGCTGCCACGTCAATAAAAACAGTCGTGGAGGTCCTACATAAGAGGTCAGTGAATGAAGAAACGGCGAAATTGCAGGCTGAAAACACCTGCCTGCGCAGTGAAATAGAGGAGCTTCGTAAAGAGCTATCTGAAATCCGGCTTGAAATGGCGAGGATCAATAAAACACCTGCTCCACCAACTCCTCATGTGCGAGGAGACAAGGAAAGTGAGGAATTGATAAGTTCCATTATGCGCCAAGTTGGTGACATGATGAATGCGCGATTGGAGGCGCTTGAGGAGCGGCTTCTCCCAGAAAAGCGTGTCCGCCCTCCGCTGGCTGCTGATGTGCGCAGAGATGTAGTAAATGATGCAGACATACTACGGCGGAAGTCTGATACAATTACGAAGGCTGACAAATACGCCGTAAAAACAAGAATAGGCAACAAGAAAATTCCGGCGCTGGAAATACAAAGAGGAAACAGAAAGGGAAAGGGACACGAAGGGAGAACAACAGAAATGGCAACCAACCAGCCAACAGAATCACGCCCTCAACCTCCTGAGTCCACGGAAGAAGGATGGACCACAGTAGTGAGAAGAGGTAAAAAACGCAAGGCAGGAACCGTCAATCCTTCCAAGAGACCAGCATCTGTGAAACTGCGCTCCCCAAAATCCGCGGCTGTAGTTATAACACTGCAGCCCGGAGCTGACGATCGTGGCCTCACTTATGCAAAGGTGCTGACAGAGGCTAGAAAGAAGATCAACCTTGCTAGCCTCGGTATCGAATCTCTGCGGTACCGACAGGCGGCCACTGGAGCCCGCATTTTAGAGATACCAGGAGCAACGAGCGGCGATAAAGCTGACTCCTTGGCTAAGATATTAAAGGAGTCGTTGCCTGAGGAGGTGGCTAGAGTATCTAGACCAACTAAATGTGCAGAGATGCGCATCTCTGGCCTGGACGACTCTATAACTACAGAGGAAGTTGTTGCTGCCATTGCACAGCAAGGGGAATGTCCTGCAGAAATGGTGAAAGTAGGCGAAATCCGCAGTACAAGCTCTGGCACTGGTACTATCTGGGTGAGCTGCCCGGTACCTGCAGCCAAGAAAGTTGAAGGGGGCGGGCGTCTTTTGATCGGATGGGTGGCAGCACAGGTGAAAATATTGCCACATAGACCATTACGGTGCTATAAGTGTCTGCATAGTGGACATGTGCGCGCGCAGTGCACTTCAGATGTGGACCGTAGTAATGACTGCTACCGATGTGGCCAGACTGGCCATAAGTCAGCGAAGTGCACGGCTGCGCCAAAATGTTCCCTGTGTATTGCAGCAAACAGGCCGGCTGACCACGTACTGGGGAGCAAGAGGTGCTCGCCTCCAAAACAAAGAAGAAAGGGCGTTATAGTGGGTGAAAGGACCCCGGCTACGCAACCTCAAATGGAGGAGGCGATGGCAGTCCAGTAACATGATGGCTGAAAATTGTAATTATCGTCTCCTTCAGGCCAACATCAACCACTGTGCCGGCGCACAGGATTTGCTTTTGCAGAGCATGGCACAGTGGATGATTGATATAGCGGTGGTCGGCGAGCCATACTTCGTCGCTTCCAGGAACAACTGGGTAGGTGACATCGATGGCTTAGTGGCCATCATATCGTCGACGGCTGCAGGCGTCCCACCTTCCACAATAGTTGCGAGAGGTAAGGGATATGTGGCGATTCTGTGGAGGGAAATAATTCTCATTGGGGTATACTTCTCTCCAAACAGATGCCTTGCCGAATTTGAGACATTCTTGAGCGATTTGGGGGCTCTTATTGGGCAAAACCTACCTCGCCCAGTACTTGTCATGGGAGACCTTAACGCTAAATCTACTGTCTGGGGTTCTCCTATGACTGATGCGCGTGGCGAGGCACTAGAGGACTGGGTGACTATAACGGGCCTAACAGTGCTGAATCAGGGATCGGTCTACACATGCGTGCGGAGACAGTGTTCTTGTACTTAAGGTTCACTTTGCACTGACTGTAGATTTTGTAAATAAAATAACGTCTTGCTCTGAGGAGTGTTTATTGCAAACTGATTCTATACAAAGTACTCTGTGACTGATTCATTACAAACATGTTTTACACGACACATAGAAAATGTATGTATGTATAATTGTAAACACAACATACCGCCCACCAAAAACCTTCGGTTTTTATAAAACAAACATTATTCATCAACTAAGAAAATACAAGGATATTAAATTACAAAAGAAAGTATAAACAACGTAAGTAAATAAAATAATTCAGTAATTTCCATATCATACTATGAATTGATTTTACTCATGAGATGTAAGCAAATAAACTAACACCACTAGTTTGTTTTAAACATTAAATTAATTATCCTTAATACTAGAAACTTTTGCAACAAACATTAATCATAACCATTATTTGGAAGCAAACATAACTTGGAAACAGATCTTTTAACAATTTTATCTCTACATTTTAAACTATAAACACGACATATATTATCCGATCCAGGATGTTTTTGTACAATACGCCCCAAAGACCACTTCCCAGGAGGAAGATTTTCTTCCTTAATAAGCACAATGTCACCGATTTTAAACTCTTGAGTTTGTTTTAACCATTTCGGTCTTTGTTGCAGCCTAGACAAGTATTCATTCTGCCATCTATGCCAAAAGTCCTGTAATAATCTCTGAGTATACTGCCAATGTGATAATCTATTTAATTGAATTTGCCTTAAGTCCGGTTCTGGAATGTTAATTGGAGCCTCACCAATTAAAAAATGTCCTGGAGTGAGTATCTCCAAAGAATCAATGTCTGTTGTATCTATTGGACACAAAGGTCGAGAGTTCAAACAGGCTTCTATTTGACACAGAGTGGTGGACATCTCTTCAAATGTTAGGTGTCTATTTAAAATCCTCTTTAGGTGGTATTTGATGGACTTCACGCCTGCCTCCCAAAGGCCACCAAAATTTGGACTGTATGGTGGATTGAAGTGCCATTGTGTGCCATCTTCTGCGAGTATATCTGATAAAGATCCAGGAATTTCTAATCTTGCCTGTTGCCATAAATCCTTCAACTCCCTGTTAGCTCCTATAAAATTTGACCCCTGGTCACTCCAAATATGACTACATTTACCTCTTCTTGCTACAAATCTTTTGAAGGCTCCTAAAAATGCGTTAACACTCATATCTCCAACCAGCTCCAAGTGAATTGCCTTAGTAGCCATACAGATGAAGATGCAAATATATGCCTTATCAGTTTTGATTCCTCGACCTCTTGTGATAAGAATTTGCAGTGGACCAGCGAAATCAACTCCAGCATGCAAAAATGGCCGCGACGGTGTAACTCTTACTTCTGGTAAGTCACCCATAATTTGGGTTCTAGTGTTAGCTCGTTGTTTAGCACAAATAAGACACTTATGAATTGTGGATGTTATCAGTGACTTAACTCTTACTATCCAGAAGCGAGACCTTACATAGTTCATGGTTAGTTGAACACCTCCATGTAACGTTTTTTTATGAGCATCGCGTACAATCAATACAGCCAAGTTATTTTGGTGACTTAATATCATTGGATATTTCATGTTCTCCGAAATTGACGCATGTTTGAGTCTGCCGCCCACCCTGAGAATATTCTTACTATCGAGAAAAGGATTTAAATTCTCTATGGAACTCTTGCTACTTATGCGGTTTCTTCCTTTAAGACATGTTATTTCATCTGTAAAATCTTCTTCTTGAGCAATTCTTACACCAATTTCTAGGGCAAGATTTAATTCTTCTGTAGAAATAGACTGTGTAATATCACTTATTTTTTGCTTCTTAAAATTTAAAAATCTTTTGCAGTAACTTAGTGTTCTTAACAATTCATTTAAATTATTAAATTCTCCAAAACGGCTAGACCATGAACATCCTTTTAAAGGTAATTTATTTTCTTTCTTAAGATTGGAGTTGATAATAATTTTTCTTTCTATGTCCGTTTCTTCGACACTTGATGTTTTCATTATCAAATAAATATCTTCCCTTTTTAACCACTCTGGGCCTTGCCACCACAACTTACACCCGTTTAATTCAGGTAATAGTAATCCACGAGAAGCAATGTCGGCTGGATTCTCCTTGGATTGGACGTGATACCATTGGTTTCCACTGTTCTCCAAAATAGTGACGACACGATTTCTTACAAAAAGTTTGCCATCTAGATGGATCTCCTTGCAGCCACGATAAAACGATCGTTGAGTCAGTCCAGGCATGAATCTGTGCATCTGGAATACGAGTAGCTTCACTTATTTGTTTTAGTAATTTTGACAACAGTAGCGCACCACACAACTCTAATCGTGGAAGCGACAGTGGTTTTACCGGGGCTACACGACCTTTTGCAGCAATAAGGTAAGTAGTGACAGTATTGTTTGTATGTTTAACTCTTAAATAAGTAACTGCTCCATACGCTTTTGTTGATGCATCGCAAAAACCGTGTATCGTGACATTTTTTATGTTTTTCTCTGTAGTACCAAGCCATCTAGGTATTTTAATCTCATTTAGTTGATTTAAGCTATTTCTTATGTTTAACCATTCCTTTTTTTATTTCAGGTTCAACGGCATCATCCCAGGAGACTTTCTTTAGCCACAACTTCTGCATTATTAATTTTGCAGGGAGGAGGGTTGGAGTTAACCAGCCAAGTGGATCAAACAATCGTTGGATTTCTGCAAGTATGATTCTTTTAGTAATGGTTTCAGAGGGCGTTGGTAAATTAATATTGTACTCTAGTATGTCCTTCTCTATGTTCCAGGATAAACCAAGTGCTCTCACCGTCCCGTGAACATCGAAATCAATATTGACTAGAGAGCTTCTTTCGTCTGATTCGAATTCCTTCAAAAAATCCAAACTATTAGACGCCCATTTTTGTAATTTAAAACCACCCTTTTGTAAAATGGAGGAAACTTCCTTTGCAGTTCTTATTGCCTTTGTGATATTATCTTGACCAGACATTAAATCATCCATAAAAAAATCTTCTTTTATAGTTTTAGCAGCAACTGGGTGATACTTGCCCTCGTCGTCAGCTACTTGTTGGAGGGTTTTCACGGCAAGGTAAGGTGCCGAAGCTGTACCAAATGTAACCCTCAATAATCGGTAGTCTTTGATACAGTCCATGGGATTATTACGCCACAAAATACGCTGATAGTCTGCGTGCTCCTTTTTTACTAAGATTTGGCGATACATTTTCTCTATATCAGCCACAAAACATATTTTCCTAAGCCGCCACCGCATTATTAATGATCTCATATCTTCCTGAAGTTGAGGTCCAACAAGTAGTTCGTCATTAAGAGAAACATTATTTGCTCCAGGAGATGAGGCGTTAAATACTATGCGAATCTTAGTTGTTTCACTCGTTTCTTTGACTACTGGATGATGTGGAAGATACACTGCGGCATTGTTTATATCATTTAGTGGGACTTCTTCCATATGATGTAGTTTTAAATATTCCTCCATGATCTTAACATATTCCTCTTTCAATTTTGGGTTTCTGACAAATCGCCTTTCTAATTGTAGTAGTCGAGTTTTTGCTATATCTCTAGTGTTTCCCTCTAGTGACTTTTGGTTATCATTTTTGAATGGCAGCTTAACTATATACCTCCCGTCTTCATTCCTGCTGTAACTTTCTTTATATGTATAATCGTTCACAGGTTTCTTCATCCTTCGTAAGTTTTTTAGAAGTTTCAGGTTCTATTTCCCACAATGTTTGCAGCATATCATCAAAATTGACGTGGTGATGCATTACCAGTTTCTCATCCCGTAAATTGTTGTCTCGAACAGTCCCAAAAAGGATCCAGCCTAGGTTTGTCTCTTGTGCACATGGAGAACCAGGGGGTCCTTTGATTATATTATTCTTCATGATTTGGGCGTATACTTCAACTCCAAGCAGCATGTCTATTCGTCCTGGCTGGTTAAAACTAGGATCGGCCAAGACGAGTCCTTGTAGATGCGGCCAGGTTTGCCCGAGACAAGTGATAAAACTTGATGGTAGCAAAGTGGTTAAGCGTGTAGACATGACATAAGCGTTTATACGAAGCTTGAATTGATGGTCATATTTAGAAAGAAGCTCGAGATGTACTTCATGTTTAACCCTTGTTTGAGTTGAACCAACTCCTGTGATGACTATATTTCCCATTGCAGCCGTTTTTTTACACCTTAGCAATTGTACCACTCTTTCGGTTATGAAGTTTGCCTGCGACCCTTGGTCAATTAAAGCGCGTAACATAGTCGTATGCCCGTTATCATCTCTTATAGGTACTAATGCGGTAGCCAATAACGATGTGGATCTTCTGGTTGCTAAGTGTGATGATAATGGTACCTCATCCTCCTTTACAGCATTGTCGTTTTCATGGGGTTCCATGTAATTATGGTGAGCTTGTATATTGTTTGGCTTGTTAACATCCTTTGGTTGGTGCAGTAATGAATGGTGTCGGCGATGGCATATCTTACAGGACACTTGAAGACGACATTTTGTTGCAGCATGTCCTGGAGCCAAACAATTGTAACATAAGTTCTTATTTCTTACAAACTCAGACCTCTCCTCAGGTGTCAATTTTGCAAAATCTTTACAGTGACTTATAGTGTGTTCTTCATTACATCTTATGCAAGTTCTAGTCGGAGATACAGCAGACGTATGGAATGACCTTTCCTTTGTTGTTTTAGATTCTCGTGGAATGGATGAAGATGGCGTTATTAATTCTAATGTGCGGAACTTTGACTCCAAAAAACTTCTTAAATCCTTCCAGGTAGGTAACTCATTGTGGTTAGTTTTGTAGGCATGCTCTTCCCATGCTTTATGTGAATCTGGGTCCAATTTCTGTACGACCAGAAATATAATTAATGGATCCCAAGAATCGGTAGATAACTGAAGGTTATTTAAACTGTTTAAGCATTCCTTAGTTGTATCTAGTAATAATTTTATTTGAAAAGCTGTTTGTGCAATTACCTTTTTTTGTCCAAATAACCTTTTCATTATTGAGTTAACGATAAGCCTTTTATTTCCATACCTATCCTTTAATAAACACCATGCGTGTTCATAGTTGTCTTCTGTAATTTTAATATGTTTTAATAACGCTTCCGCTTCTCCGCCGATGCTTGATTTTAAATAATGCAACTTTTGAACCTTACTGAGTGAACTGTTATCATGTACCAGCGATGAAAACAAATCATTAAACGACGGCCATTCTTCATAGCTCCCTCCAAACGACGGCAACTGTATTCGTGGTAGTTTGACTTCTGGCGGTGACGCCTGACCTCCGGTTGTGCCCATGGTGTCCTTAGATTCCGACTTTCTAGGTGGTATCGCGCTTAACATGTCCTTCAAGTCACCCTTTAAACACAGGTACAAATCCTCGATGATGAAATAATCTTCGTTAACAAAATATGATATATTTGGCCTTTGTTCTTTAGGTACACATTTAACTAAGTCCTGGTGCGTCGACTTAAACGTTTGCCAATATTCTTCGATGCACTGTATTCTCGTTTCAATATAACCTTTTGTTAAACGTTGTTTCGGACACTTTTTTTACGTTTACTTGTGTCTTTTGTAATAGAACTGCCGTTTCTTCTAATAAATTTAATAATTTTTCACTCATTTTCACGTTTTGCAATAGAATAAAGCAATTCAATATAGAACGTTAACGATGTTAATATTATTGCACTTTATCTTTTGCGAGGGCCTTGGAATGCAGTCGCTATTGTTCTTAGTTGCCGGCCGCTCGATGCAGTAAACAACTATTGATCCGGCTCTGATTCGACCATATGTTCTTGTACTTAAGGTTCACTTTGCGCTGACTTGACTGACTTTTGTAAATAAAATAACGTCTTGTTCTGAGGAGTGTTTATTGCAAACTGATTCTATACAAAGTACTCTGTGACTGATTCATTACAAACATGTTTTACACGACACATAGAAAATGTATGTATGTATAATTGTAAACACAACAGACAGGAAGGATCTATCGTAGACGTCTCGTTTGCATCCCCTGCCACAGCAAGCCGCGTTCATGCCTGGAGAGTTTTGGAGAACGTGGAAACGTTGTCGGACCATCGTTACATTCGTTTCGATGTCTCCACTTCTCCAGAGACTCCGAGCGTCGGTCGTCCGGTCAGAAGGCATATCCCATCATTAACCAAAAGATGGGTATTGAGAAGTATGAGTAGAGATGCTGTCATTGAAGCCTCTATTGTCCAATCGTGGCTGTCCCCACCAAATGGGCCTGTAGAGGTTGAGACGGAGACAACTTGGTTTCAGGATGCTATGACACACATCTGTGACGCAAGCATGCCCCGCGCCAAACACTCACCTCCTAGGCGCCAGGTGTACTGGTGGTCTGTAGAGATAGCAGTTTTACGCACTAACTGTGTGAAAGCGAGGCGCCTGTACGCCAGATATCGCAGAAGACGGCTTCGTAACGATACTGTAGAAGAACAGCTATACGAAAAGTATAGAGAATGCCGGAAAATTCTGCAGCTGTCCATTCGCGAGGCTAAGACACGCTCAAGAGAGGAGCTCTTAGAGACCCTCAACCAAGATCCATGGGGACGTCCGTATAAGATGGTCAGGGGCAAACTTCGATCTTGGGCGCCTCCACTCACGGAGAGTCTCCAACCTCAATTTGTTAAGGATGTGGTGAACGTGCTATTTCCAGATCGGGCGCAGTGGTTACCACCAGCAATGGCCTCTGTACAGGAGATGGAAGAAGGACAGAATGAGGTGCCACGAGTGTCGCAGGAGGAACTTGGTGCGGCAGTCTTAAAACTCCGAGCAAAAAAAAACAAAGCTCCAGGTCCCGACGGCATTCCTGGCCGCGCCTGGGTTTTAGCCCTCAAGGAACTAGGGGAACGATTCCGCAGGCTACTTGATGCCTGTCTGGAGATGGGACGGTTCCCACTACAGTGGAAAACGGGCAGGCTAGTCCTTCTGAAGAAGGATGGGCGCCCCGCCGACTCTCCCTCCGCCTACCGCCCTGTAGTATTGCTCGATGAAGCAGATAAGCTCTTCGAGCGAATAATAGCCCGTCGTCTTATCGGGCATCTCGAAGAGATGGGTCCCGATTTGTCAGACCAGCAGTTTGGCTTTCGAATGGGTCGGTCAACGATAGACGCTATTAAATGCGTCAAGGCCCATTCGGACGAGATTTTAGCAAGGGGTGGGGTTTTATTGGCAGTGTCTATAGATATTGCCAACGCTTTCAACACCATGCCCTGGGAGTGCATCAGCGAGGCACTGAAGTACCACAAGGTGCCTCCCTATCTCAGACGAATAATCGGGAGCTATCTCTCTGAGCGATGTGTCTGCTATCCTGGGCGGGAAGGCAGGATATTAAGGAGAGTAATGTCGTGCGGCGTTCCACAAGGCTCGGTTTTAGGACCGCTTCTTTGGAACGTCGGTTATGACTGGGTGTTGCGGGGAGACCTTCCCCCGGGTGCTGGCATAATCTGCTATGCAGACGATACTCTGGTCACTGCCCGGGCGGAGACCTATGAGGTAGCCGTTCGTATTGCCACTACGTCAGTGGCACTGGTTGTTGGCAGAATTAGGATGTTGGGGCTGGAAGTGGCGTTAAGCAAGTCCCAGGCCATCTGCTTTCACAGGCCTCGAAAAGCACCGCCACAGGGATCCCACATCATTGTCAGTGATGTCCGTATTCAGGTTGGGTCCAATATGAGGTACCTTGGACTCATCCTGGATAGCCGTTGGAGCTTCCGCGAGCACTTTAGGTGCTTGGCCCCCCGGCTAATGAGAGCAACAGCTGCCTTAAAAAGGTTGCTACCCAACGTCGGAGGGCCCGATGCGAATTGCCGCCGTCTCTATTTGGGGGTGGTTCGGTCCATGGCTTTATATGGGGCCCCTATATGGGCTGGGGCTCTGACGGAAAGAACCATCGCCTTCCTGAGACGGCCCCAGAGGGCGATGGCCGTCGGAGTCGTGCGAGGATACCGGACGATCTCCTTTGAGGCGGCATGCGTTTTGGCGGCGTCCCCACCCTGGGATATAGAGGCGGAGTTCCTTGCGTCTATGTACGATTGGCGCTTGGAACTTCGACACCGAGGATGTCCCCCCTCTCCCAGAGAGTGGCAATTGCGAAAGCTCCACACTCGGCAACAGGTGCTTGAAAAGTGGAAGGAGCGTCTAGCCCACCCGAAGGCAGGAAGCAGAACTGTCGATGCTGTTCTTCCGGTCATGTTAGACTGGACAAACAGGCGACATGGGTCACTGACCTTCCGGCTGGTGCAGGTGCTTTCCGGGCATGGGTGCTTCGGTAAGTATCTGTGCCGTATAGCCGGAAGAGAGCCGACAACTGAGTGCCATCACTGTGGTAGCGACGAGGACACGGCGCAGCATACCCTTGAGGTTTGCCCGGCTTGGGCTGACTTGCGTCGGGACCTCGTGGCTGTAGTGGGGGATGACCTCTCGCTCCCAGCTTTTATTAAAGCTATGGTTGGATGCGAGAGGGCGTGGAGTGCTGGGGTAACATTTTGCGAAAAAGTGATGTCACAAAAGGAAGTTGCGGAGAGGGAGAGGGAAAAGACGGCAACAATCCCAATCCGCAGCCGGAGAGCTGGGCGCCGGAGAAGAGCATATCAGGCTCTCTTCCACCCCCGTAATTGAGGCTTAGGGGGCGGACACGGGGGGCTGTCCGTCACCTATTATGCAGGGCCTCGAGGTGGCGCGTACGGTGTGATGGTACGCCTCTCCAAGAAGAAGTCGTCGAGTCGGAGCCTGTAAGGGCTGTTGCCGTCGGGATTGCGGTAGTATGCGAAAGCGTTCCCGTAGCCCTGACAAAAGGTGATGAGATGTAAACAGTGGGGTTTTAGCCGGTAGGAGTCCGGCATAACCTGTCTGACGCCTACACGACAGACGGGTATCCATGAGGATTTCCCCACGTAAAAAAAAAAAAAAATTAGCTCTTTATCTGTTGGATGGTGTGAAGATCGTAAGTATCTTACAATTTCCTGTGTTTTTGTTTTTTATTTGTATCTGTTTGTGTTGTCTGCTTTATGATTTGTTGTTTTTTTTATTTTATTAGTGTGTTTGCTACATTTATAGTTATAATCTATATTGCTAAGTTAATTTTCACACTGTTTTACCTTTTGTTTTTATTTCTCTAATTAGCTAGTATATTCTAAATATATAACACAGTATATATTATCATATACTTTTTACTTAGTCTTATTTCTATTTATTACATCTTTTGCTATGTCTATGCAGTATGTTATAAACCTATTTCTATGCTTCTTACATTCTAAAAATTTACTAATATTTTCTTTTCTTATTTGCATATTCGTAACCATCTCTAATTTTATTCTTTCTTGTGAGTATTTAGGACATTCTAATATTAAATGTTCCACACTTTCTTCTTTTTCACTATCACAAACACATTCCGGGGAATTTTTACATTTAAATCTATAGAGGTAGCTTGAGAAACCCCCGTGACCGGTAAGTACCTGTACTAAAATTGGACTTAATTCTAACTTTTGCAATATTCTGTACGCCCGCTCTATATCTGGCAAAAACATTTTTGTTACTGTGGCAGTGTTCGCTGTCATGTATCGATTTTTCCATTTTTCCATACTGTCTAGCCGGATTTGTCGTTTTATATACGAGATGGGACATTTATCGTAGTCGGGCGCAGTTTTCTTGTATAAAGCAGCCTCTTTTGCAAGTTGATCAGCTCGCTCGTTTCCCGTGACTCCCACGTGGGCTCTAATCCAGAACAAGCGAGGTTAGGTTAGGTTAGGTTAGGTTAGGTTAGGTTAGGTTAGGTTAGGTTAGGTTAGGTTAGGTTAGGTTAGGTTAGGTTAGGTTAGGTTTTTTTTTTTTTTTTTTTAATTCTTTTGTAACTACTACTTTTCTGCAGTACCCTTATTTCTGTTATTGACAACACTATACAATTTACTCTTCTTTTTTTTTTTTTGTTTTTTTTTTTTATATATGTATATCTCTATATGTTTTTTTTTTCCCGTACTGCCTCATTCTGTTTTTTTTTTTTTTTATACATGTTTACGTTTAATTACAATGTCTTAATTACTACAAGTTCATGCGGTCTTATTCTAATAATGGCTGCTTATTTAATTTTCTTTATTGTTATTTGTTACAGCTCTATAATAAGGTATAATATTCCTTTTAACTTACTTCTTTATTATTATAACGCTATTGTAGCTACAATTTGGTTGCTTATATTACTTATTGTTACTTTATATAACATACTTGTTGTTTGTTTTTTTTTTTAAATCTATATATTATTATAGGTATTATAACATATATTATTTAGAGCTTGTTATGTCTACATGACCACAATGCTATGCTATTTACGAATTGTTGCTTTTCATAGTATTTAATATTTATAACATATATTTATTTATTTATTACATTGCATATTATACTTGTTTTTGTTTAAGCTAGATATTAACTTAATAAATGTTATTTGTACTTGTTCCATACTACATTCCTTTTACTTTAAATTAACCTTTTTTATTTTTATTTCATACATTTGTAAATTGTTATCTGCTTTATTATCTATAAGTTATTAAAAACATTAGTCTATTATTTTGCTGCCATTTTCTTTGCTAATGATTTTTAATGCCATAAGGGCAAACTTCATAAAAATAGGTCGGCAATAATCATCTTCTATGATACATTTTAGGTTTTCTGGTGTTATCGACATTCCCACGCTGCACTCGGTTTCGAATCTTCCTTTCCCAAAACGTGGGCAATCTATTACAACGTGCTCTACTGTTTGCTCTGCATTTTCATCACATATGCAGCATGGGGATGGCGACAATTTATATTTATACAAATAGGCTTTGTTTCCACCATGACCGGTAAATAAATGTGTAACTAAGTTGTTCATTTTTATGGTTTTTAATATCTTATATGCTATAACAATATTTGGAAAGAACATCTTCGTTATACTGCTGGTCGTCGCCTGTTCGTACTTCCGTTGCCATGTTTGCAGAGTTGAGCTTCTGGTGAGGCGCTTTGCATATGACAATGGAAATTTGTCATAAGCCGAGCTTTGCTTATTTTTTGTAGCTGCTTGCTTAGCAAGTTCATCTGCTCTTTCGTTGCCTTGTATTCCACAATGTGCTTTTATCCAATAAAGCAATACTTGCTTTTGGTTGTCTTCTAAAGTTTTGATTATTTTCCGTATTTCTGAAGCTATTGTATTAAGGGAGGCTGGGTCACAGATGGTTGTGATTGCCGATCTTGAGTCGCTGAATATATTTGCTCCTGAATAATTTTTGCTTATTATGTGTTTTAGCGCTCTATGTATTGCCATCATCTCCGCTTGGTAAACACTGCAGTAGCTTTCCAATCTAAAAGTTATTGTTTTGATTTCGTATCCATTGTGCCATATTGTTACTGCTGCGCCCACTTTTGCGTCGATCTTGCTTCCGTCGGTAAAGATTCTAACCCAATCGTTTTTTATCTCGTCAATATCCTTCTGGCTATTTATGTGATTGAAATTACGTTGTTTTCTTTCGCAAGGATGTGGTAGATCATAAGGGCCTATTCTTGTTTCCATTTGTCTTCCTGGTAGAAGCTCTATAGGTTTGCCTCTCTTAATTTCGTATATACTAGCGTTTTCTTTCGCTCTTAGAGCTAGCGGTATTATTTGAGATAAGAGTGTGCTGGAGATCAGGGAGTTAGTTTTATGTCCTTTACTGATTCGTATACCAAAAATCTGGGTCATTCTGTTGAGTATGCGTTCAATATACTTTTTTTCTGTGGTTTCGGCCCAGCAGCTCAGATACAATATTGTTGGTTCTACCACTGCCAAATAGATTATTCTCAATATCTCTGAGTTCAGGCCCCAGTTAGCCCTCGCTGCTCTAGAGACCATTTTATAAATATTAATTGCCTTGCGACAAACATTGTCCAGATGTGGCTTGAAATTTATATTTTTGTCTATTGTTAAGCCCAGAACTTTTAGTCGATCCGAGTATTGTAGTTCAACTTCTTCCATTTTTAGCAAAGGCTGATGAAATTTTTGTTTTCTTGTTATTATCACTGACTGAGTCTTATGGGGAGCAAACCTTAATTTATGGTTTTTGCCCCATTCTGTTATTATTTTAAGAGTGTGGTTTAAGGATTCCTCCAGTTTTTGCCCATCTTGGTTAATGGCGATAATCAAAATATCGTCAGCAAAGGCTTGTACATGTGGTTGCGAGTTCTCCGTTGCTTGCAGTAATGGATCGAGTAGGATATTCCAGAGCATTGGCCCACATGTAGAGCCCTGGATACAGCCTCTATTTGTAGGTTTCTTAATTTCTTGCCCCGCGTACTTGAGGTGTATTTCTCTTTCTGACAAATAGCTATTTATGAGCCTTAACATAGATGCCTCAACATTTTTGGAGTGAAGTTCATTGACAATGGCCGGCCACCAAGCATTATCAAATGCGCCTTCTATGTCCAACGACACCAGTACAACAATGGATTTACTGTTTAGTCCCTTTTTTATTAAAGTCATCGTGTCGTATAGGGCATCTTCAGTACTTTTTTGTGGGGTAAAGCCGTACTGTCTGTGGTTCAATTTATTCTCTTTTCCAAGCTGCCACTGGACCCGGTTAACAAATAATTTTTCTAGTATTTTACCCAACACAGGTAATAGCCCGATTGGCCTATATGCCTTCGGTTGAGTATAATCCTCTCTGTTTGGTTTAGGTATAATCTTTATAGTCGCTTTTTTCCACAATTTTGGGAAATAACCTACTATCAGGCATTTATTATATATAGATAGTAGTACCTCTGGGTTGCTGTCAAACGCAGCTTGGCAAATGTCCGATGGTAGTCCATCTGCTCCAGGAGCTTTCTTTGGATTCATGTTCCTGAG
The DNA here is from genome assembly GCA_907164705.1 of Parnassius apollo. NCBI lineage: Eukaryota > Metazoa > Arthropoda > Insecta > Lepidoptera > Papilionidae > Parnassius > Parnassius apollo. The sequence goes on along the minus strand of CAJQZP010001636.1, from coordinate 12,307 downwards.
AATTTGTTCAATTTCGTCTTGAGTAAATAAATTTGGAGAGGGAATATTTTCGTTATTGATCTTTTTTATAATTTTTTGCGTTGTATTCCTCATCTCGGCGTGTTCCTCATTGTCTGTGTCTGGATTCTCGTCTGGATAGAACGTATCAGCGAGGTATTTAGCTGATTCCAACTCTGAAAGAGTTCGGCCGCTGGAATTCCGAAGCAGTTTATCCTCTTCTTTATTTGAACATATTTTTAAGATTCTGTATGTTCTTTGCCACATAGATTCCTTTTCTTCCTTATTGCAAAGATTTACCCAGCTTGTAGTTGTGGCATTTTCTATAGCGTTGATGTAGTCACGTCTCGCCTCCAAATATTGGTCTACTACATGTTTTCTTCTTCCAGGGTGTGCGTTTTTTATCCTTCGTCTTTTCCTGATCATGATCACTTTTTTTATCTTGTATCCCTTTGTTCCACCAAGAAGCTGTTTTTGTTTTTCTTTCCTGTTTGATTAGAGGTATGCTGTTGTTGCAGGCTGCCAGTATACATTGTGTGTATTTGTCAGTGATATCTTCTAACTCTTGAAGTGATTCGATTTCGTCAATTTGATTTTTTACAATATTCTGTTTTTGCAGTTCTGTTTTAATGTCATTCTTTAGTTTTTCCCAATTCGCTTTTTTAATGTTGTATCTCCTTGTGCCTCCGGTAGTGATTTCAGTTTTGATGTTTTCTGTATGTAGGTTAAATAATATTGCTCTATGGTTTGAGATTGTGCAAAGGTGGTTATCTACTCTCCAGTCTTTTATTCGGTGTAATAATGATGAAGAACAGGCTGTGACGTCAATGATGCTAGTGCATAATTTTCCTAATCTATGAGCGACGAAAGTTGGTGTTGTCCCCGAATTTAAAATGTCCAGATTTAGCTCAGCTAACGTTTCCATAATAGCTTTCCCTCTGTTGTCGTCTGCATTGCAACCCCACCAGATGCTGCGTGCGTTGGCGTCCCCTCCAATAATGATGTCATCAGTATTCATATTTGCTATGTAATTCTTGATTGTTTGTAGTAATCTTGTTCAAGGTCTGCATTTTCGTGTAAATACATGCCAACTAAGCCTATATTAGAATAATTAATTTTAAGTTCAATGCCAACTATGTCTTCAGAAAGAAGATTAGGGTTTACAGTGAATTGAATTTTTGGATCACAGACAACTATTGCCGACCTAACCGGTTTATCTCTATCGTTTGTTACCTTTTGAATAATGCGGTATTGGGAACCCGCTGATAAATGAGCTTTTATACCAACATATGGTTCCTGCATTAAAATAATTGCGTAACCCTGCGTCACGGCTGAACGTAGGCATTCAAGTGTCGCCGCGCGGCCGCGATCCAGGTTTACTTGCATTACTTTAATGATTTGTTTTGAGCCGGAGGGACTCTTGCACTTTAAATTTAATCTGTCGTTGTCTGCTTCTTAGCAGTATGAAACAGACGATCTTGAGATTTTATCCCATTTCTGCCATTCTTGGCATTCTGGACTATATGCAGGGTGCAGAATATTACTCCTTTTTGCATTTATGCAGTTACAGCATTTGGGAGCACTATTGCGGTTTTCGCATTCTCTTGTGTCGTGCCCCTCAGCACAATATCCACAACAAAGACTATTCCGACAATCCTTAGCTTTGTGGTTAAAATTCAGGCACTTGTAACATTGTGTCAATGGTGATTGGTCGACACATGGGACAACCTGATAGCCTATTCGCAACTTTTGATTTTTCAAGTTGGTCCACATTTGAGGTGAAACCTCAAGTATGACATTAATCACTTCTTTAGTTCTTCCCTTAGCCCTGCGTATGACCTTGACGGTTTTTTGGTCCTCTGTTAAACCTGTTATTAAGCTGCGGTTTTGACTTATTATGGCTCTGGCAAGTTTTACATCATCAAGGTCGTTTATGACGCCTATTAGCCGTAATTGGGGATTTTTGATTGACGGCGTGGATACTGTTAATCTGTCACAAGTATCTCGGATGGCTGTTTTTAAAAGCTGTCTATCCTGTTGGGAGTCACAGTTGATTACCACTCGCTGATTTTTTAGTTTGGCTATTTTATTTACTCGTATACCGAGTTCAACAGGGTCAACATCCTTTTTGACTTGTTTTAAGATTTCATCACAAGTCGACCGTGGATCTATGGATTCAACAATCATCGCATAACGAGGAGTGCCAGTTACTTCCGCGTAGGATTTTGTATTACTCCAGGTAAGTCTTTTTGCTGGCTCTGCCTGAATTATTCGATTATTTGCTTCTTCTGTAGAGGTGTTCAACTTGTTAATGTTTTGCAATTCGCTTATCTTATCTTTAATCTCTGTGATTGCGAGTTCAGTTCCAAGTCCATTGTTTGCTTGAAATGCCATTTGCGTTGTATTACAGTCCCTTAGATCGCTTATTTCATTTAATACAGTTTTTAGCAAGCTTGTTATGGGTTTGATTAGGTTTTCTAGATCTTCTTTTTGTATCTCTTCTCTTGGTGTATTTGTAGATCTGTAAGTTTGTATAATTTCTCTAGTGTCTTGAATATGTGCAATTATCTGATCCAATCGTGGATCCGGCTGTGTGATGACCTGCTCTGGGACCGGTTTTGTGGTTTCTATGTCTGTGTTCCTATTTGATAGTTTCTCTACCTCCTGACTTAGGTTTGTTATATTTAGATTTAGTTCGGATATTTTTGATAGGAGCAATGCAAAGTTTTCTGTGCGTTTTTCAGAGTGGGTAGTAGGTTTTTCACTTATTGAAGTTGACTGCGTCTTAGTAATTAATCCGTGGACTTCCAGTTGGATTTTACTTATCGCCTTTATTGGTTCGTCCATCTCGTAGCTCAGCCAAGATTGTATCGCCTCAACGCCTTTGCCTGTGCTTTTGATTGCCTCATAAGCCTCCACAACTTTACTGAATTGTAAATTTTGAATTTCAGCCAATTGTTTGTTATGGGCCCGTTCAATTCGAACTAGCTCCTTAGCAGCCCGGGATCTTTCTTGCTCCACCGCCAGCCGATGTCTAGAGCGTGAGTCGGACAGCGACAGCACAGTCTCATAGAGGCCCTGAAGACAGTCATGCACTTCACTCTTACATTCTTTCTTCATATTGCCTGCCTTCTCCAGAGCCTCTTTTCCGGAGAGCAGGAATTCGTTCGCTCTTTGAGTTGCCAAATCCATTGAGATGCCTGCTCTCCTGTACGCTGGTGGCAGTATGCTAGATCTTTTGCTGTTCTCACTAACTACACTGTCGCCATCAGACCACTCATCCTCAGTTTCCCGGACCTGCTTACAGAGACCCAACGCGCTCAGCTCTTTATCAATGTCCATCGTTATAGAACTGCCGCTCTCGGAGTCTAAGTCCTGAGGCGTTGGTCCTAATGGCTTGACAGTTTCTCCAGAGACTCCATAGCTGCTTCTAGATGGAACGATGTTGTCTGGACAAAGACCTGGTTCACCAATTCCTGGGCCTTTAATATCTTGCTCCTCCTCAGCTGCCCTTCCAGAAGTAGCCGCATTTTGAATAAGGACTTTTTTGCGTAGAGCCACGCTAGGCGTTGGGCTCACGCCCCTAACAGTCTTTGATAGCTTCGACTTAGTTGAGCTCATACCAGATGATCCACTTTTGCATGACATTTTTTTTGTTTTTTTTTTTGTGTTGATTTTATCAGATCTGGATTCCACTAGTAAGGCCAAAAAGTTTAAGTCCAAACTCGACGCTTAAAAGACTATCGGATCCAGAGTTATAATAGAGCAAAAATTTTCAATATGGCGGTCTTAAAATTTATTTCGAGTGTTACTCAGGTGTTCCTTGCCAAAAATGGTCCGAGTTTAGGATCAATCTGTTCAAGGCATTTGAGACTTCACGTTTTCTAGGTCCTGAGCTTTCGGTCTTTTTATTGAAGATTTGACCAGATTTGGATTCCTTAGATCCACCCAAAGAGTTTAAGCCCAATCACAACCGTGATCGGACAATCGAGCCCTTAGTTATAAACGAGGAAAAAATTCCAATATGGCAGTCTTAAAATTTATTTCTGGTGTTGCTCAGCTATTTCTTACTCTAAATGGTCCAAGTTTGGGTTCAATCTGTAGAGGACAGTTGAGGCTACACGTTTCCAGCGTCCAAACCCGTCGACCTTTTTCATGCAAGGTAACACGAAATTCGGGTTCGCCTAGCTGCCCTGATCAAAATAAGCCCCAGCACGACCAATTTGGCACGTCTGTTACGTGAGATATTCGAGTTATATTAATTTCAAAATGGCGGCTGATTAGACCTAATTTTCGCAACTCAGTGACTGGAAGGAATAAATTGGTCGAGTTTGGGCTCTATCGAAAGCTCACGTGAAGGGTATTATAGGTAAATATTGTATTTATGGAAATTTTCAGTATTTTAGGTTTTATTTGAGAAAAATGTTAAAAATATGTTAAAAAATCTGTAACTTCCTAAGTTTTAGAGATAATTTATTTCTGTAAACGGTTTTTTGTAGAATATCTTTTCGTCTATTTATAAACCTCTCCAAAACCATCCGCAAGAACTCGGAAGCTGGAGCACGTGAAAATGGTTTTTTAAATAAAAAATTATTCTGCCCAAACCGCTTGTTGAAAAAATCCAATTTTTTGTAACAATAAAGTTGATAATATTTGTAGTCGAATAAGCTATAAAAAAGATATAGTTATCACTGAAAATCACAAGATAGGCCTCCTCAAATTTGACACAAAGTTGAAAAAGTTGGTTTTTCAACTATAACTACTTGGTTATTTGCCGGATTTGCCTGCTGGAGTATTTGTTGTACTGCGGGAATAGTCCTACACCTTAAGAGATTAGCAAAAATAAGTACAGATTTCTGGTTTGTAATTTCGGTGCCACGTGGTTTTTCAGTTTTTTCGCTGTAGGTCAGTGGTTTTCAAGCGAAAAAATCTGGAACTAACGGAGAAACCTAGGCGCTAGGAAGACCCTTAAAATGACACTAATATAAGTATATGTTACAGATCTCCTTTTAGCAGCGTTTGCAAAAAAGGAGTAAAAATTTTACCTTTTGCAGCTTTTAGGTTATCTCCGTTGCAAATATCCTAGAATATCACTTGAAATTTTCACCACAGCTCAAAACCAATATAATCACCAGATAGCACAACACGAAATACAGCACTACAACAAATTTTAGGCAAATCGGAGCACTTTTTCCCACTAAAATGATTTTTAACAATCGGAGTACTTTAAAAATGATGCGTTCGAGACGGCGGGCGGTACGGACTGTGGTTAGGTTAGGTTAGGTTAGGTTAGGTTAGGTTAGGTTAGGTTAGGTTAGGTTAGGTTAGGTTAGGTTAGGTTAGGTTAGGTTAGGTTAGGTTAGGTTAGGTTAGGTTAGGTTAGGTTAGGTTAGGTTAGGTTAGGTTAGGTTAGGTTAGGTTAGGTTAGGTTTTTGTTTTTTTTTTTTTTTTTTTTTTTTTGTCTATTGTAACTGCTGCTGTTTATTTTGCAGCATCTTTTCTTCTTTACTTTTTTTTAATCCTTTATACATATTTTTTTTTTCTTATTTTATTTTTGTGTTATTAATTTGTCGTGCCAATGATCGTCGTTTACGTCTCTTCTGTTCATGTTTCTCCACTTGTTAATCGAGTAATTTCATGCATCCGCCATTCCATTCATTAACTCTTTTAACTACATTTTTAGCGTACCTTACAAAAAGATCTCTTTTGACGTCGTCACTTACAAATAATTTATAATTATTACTTTTTATTTTTGTTCCTAATTTTTGTTCCACTTCCCATCTCCAGGACTCAAAAATTTGACATTCGTCTAGTAAGTGGGTAATAGTTTGGATACTCGTTCCATCACACTTACATACTGCTGTGTCTTTCAATTTAAATCTGTGAAGATATTCACCGAACCCACCATGTCCTGTAAATATTTGCGTTAGTAAGTTTGTTGTTTTTAATTTCAACAGTATTTTATGGCTTCGACGAACATCATCAAAGAATAGCTTGGTTATCGCTCCTGCTTCTTCTTTCATGTATCGCTGTTGCCATTCCGCTATTGTTATATTTCTAAGGGACCACTTGACAAAGGAAACTGGGACTTTATCATACACAGGTGCAGTTTTCTTATGTAAAGCTGCCTTATTTGGCCAATTCGTCGGCTCGCTCATTGCCGTCTAGTCCAGAGTGGGCTTTTATCCAAAACAGTTGTATTTGTCCTCCATTTTCGTGTATCTCAGATATTTTTTTATTAATTTCTACTACAATCGGATGGGTATTATGCGGATTGCAGACAGATTCCAGTGCAGACCTCGAGTCGCTTAATACTTGCGTTCTTTTTAACTGTGTTTTGCGAATTGTAAGATCAACAGCTCGAAGTATTGCTGCTAATTCAGCCTGGAATACAGAGCAGTGGTTATCCAGCTTAAAGTTTGAATTTAATTTTTCTTTACCGTTCTCATACCACACAACGGCCGCTCCCACCTTACCTTCTATCTTACTACCATCTGTAAACAATTGTGGTAAATGCATTCCAATTTCTTTTAGGTCTTCTTCTTTATAAACTTCCTTAAACGACAAAGGCTGTCTTTTTGGAGGTGAAGGTAAATTAAACACACTGACTTGACTTTCTATAGGCCTATCGAGGAGAATATCCAGGGGCTTTCCTCTTTTAGCTCTGTGAAATTCAGCCGTTTCCCTTACTCTTAAATCTAAAGGGAGTATCTTACCCAAAAGCGTACTTGCTACACAGGAAGTAGTTTTATGCGCCTTTGCAATACGTAATGCGAACATTCTCGTTATGCGGTCCAATTTCAATTTAATATATTTTTTATCAATAACTTGATCCCAGGAACTTGCTGCATATAAAATAATTGGTTCGATTACTGCTATATAAATGATTCTTAATATTTCACTATTAAGTCCCCATGTAGATTTAGCGGCTCTAGTAATGCTTTTGTATATATTTGTTACTTTTTGTATTGTCCTGTCCAAATGTTTGTTAAAATTCAAGTTACTATCGATTGTTAATCCTAAAACTGTAATATCACTTCCTATATTAAGTGTTGTGTTATTTAGTACAAAGGTTGGTGTATCATATTTTAGCTTCTTCGTTACTATTATTACTTTTGTCTTGTGGGCAGCAAATTTCATTTTATTTCGTACACTCCATTCTGATATTTTTAATAAAGCTTCGTTAGTTTTTCTTTCTAATTCTCTAGCTGTATCTGCCTCCGCAATTAACAATATATCATCTGCAAAGGCCTGGATGTGCGCTTCTAATGAATCCGCTGTTTTTAACAAAGGGTCAAGCTGGATATTCCACATCAGTGGTCCACACGTGGATCCTTGAATGCATCCTTTATTAGTTGGCTTAGTGATCTTTGTACCGGCGTAGTGTACTTCAACAGAGCGCTCGTTAAGGTAACTGAAAATGGTTGCTAATATATATGGATCACACTTATTTTCAAAGAGTTGCTTTTTAATAACAGGCCACCAGGCGTTGTCAAAGGCCCCTTCGATATCTAGAGAAATGACAGCTATAATTTTTCGTTTCTTAAGTTTATCTCTTATCAAAGTGACAGCATCATACAATGCATCTTCGGTACTAGTCTGGGGCATAAATCCGTATTGTCTTGTGCTTAATTTGTTAGTGTTTCCTAGAAACCAAGTTAATCTATTTGTTATCATTTTTTCAAGTACCTTCCCCATTACCGGGAGTAAGCCAATAGGTCTGTACGCCTTGGGGCTTGTGTAGTTGTCCTTACCCGGTTTTCTTACAATACGTATGATTGCAATTTTCCAAATTTTAGGAAAGTATCCTATGAATAAACATCTGTTCATTAATTCCAAAATTAGTTCTGCAGCGGTCTTAATACTGGCGTTGCATATGTCTGCCGTAAATCCATCCAGGCCAGGCGCTTTGGATGGTCTAATATTTTCAATAACCGTACTAATTTCATAGGTTGTGAAGGGTGTGAATTCTGTAGACTGTTTTATCATTTTTATTTGACTTTCTATTGTGTTTGTGTCCTCTCGTATTCTTGTATGGTATTCTGTGTCGTTGTCAATATTATCAGCTGGATAAAATGTGTTAGCCAAAAGATCTGCGGATTGAAATGGGTCTAATATATTTCCGTCTGAATCTTTTAGCATCTCTTCATTAAGATGAAAATCGGTGAGCTTGGATATTCTATAGAATTTGTCCCACATAGTCTCTCGTGATTGTCCTGTGCAGTATTCTTTCCAACTATTTGTTTTCGTCCTTAATATGGTTTCTTTGTAATCAGATAACGCTCGTAAGTAATCATCTATAATATAAGGTTTTCTGTTCTCGTTGGCATGTCGTATTTTGCGTCTTAGCCTTATAACTTTCTTCTTCTTTAGGTCTAGTTCGTTGTTCCACCATTTGATCTTCTTGATGAATTTGGTATTTGTTAGTTTGGGCATAGATTTATCACAGGCTTTAGTTATGCATTTATTTAATTTTAATATAGCGTCTTCGAGATATTTTCCAGTCTGTATGTGTGTCACTTCTTTCGTATTTAATCCTTCATTTTCCAAATTTGTTATAAGTTCTTTATTAAATCTATTCCAGTCGGCCTTAGTGGAATTGTAAATCCTGGTAGATTTTCTAATCCCCTTCCTTGTTTCTTCAGGACCTATGCATATGTCAAAAGTTATTGCTCTATGATCTGAGGTGGTGACTATGTTTGGGTTGACTGTCCAGTTCAGTATCTTAGTCATAGTAGGTACAGAGCAAACTGTTATATCTACTATGCTCTTGCATTCTGCTCCCTGTCTTATGGTATAGAATGTAGGAGTACGGCCTTCATTAATAATTTCCAAACTTGCTTCAGCAAGGAACTCCGAGAGCAATATTCCTCTGGCATCCTCATTGTCACATCCCCACCATTGACTATTACAGTTGCAGTCGCCTCCAATAATGATAAAAGGTGTATTCATATTTTTAATAATAGTATTCAATTGCTGTATGTAATTTTCGATGTTTTCATAGTCTTCCCAGTATATCGAGATCAATCCTATATTATTATTTTTATTTACAATAATAACACCTACTATATTTTCTGTGATAAATTTACTATCTTCGATTATTAATATATTGGGGTCAATGACAACAACAGCAGACTTTACAGGCTTAGATCGATTATCTATTTTCTGAATTGTTTTGTATGATATATTCACATTACCCGATGCACCTACATACGGTTCTTGGAGAAGTGCAATAGATGTTTTATTTCTTGTAGCGTTTTGTAAGCACTCCTGTGTAGCTACGAGACCCCTACCAAGGTTACACTGCAGAACTTTAAGTAATGTGTTATCAGAAGAGACTACCGCGTCGAACTTAACAGTAAGCTATTACGGATCTCGCTATCCGATCCCATCTTTTCCATTCCGGGCATGTAGCGCTATATGCTGTATGGGATACGTCATCAAATTTTTTACATCTGCAGTTGACGCATGTTGAGTTTTTATTTCTATTTGGGCATTCCCGAGTATCATGATTCAATGCACAAAATCCACATTTGGGTTCCTCCGCTCTGCATTCCACGGCTCTGTGACCAAATCCCATACACCGGTAACATTGGATAATCGGGGATTGGTCCACCACTAATACTATTTGGTACCCAATATGCAGCTTTTGATTCCTTAGTGCTTTCCAAATAGGGGGACTTACTTCTAATATAATATTAGTAATTTCCTTTGTGCGACCCTTTGTCCGCCTTAGTACTTTTAGCCTTTTTTCGCTTGGTTTTATGTCAGATAGTAGTTTAGAGTTCTGTTTAAATACCGCATCTGCAATTTTACTATTGTCCAGATCGTTTATTACTCCGACTAATTTAAGCAAAGGCTGTTTAGATACTGTTTTCGCAGCGGTTAATTTTTGGTCCGAGTTCTTTATAGCCTCCTGAAGTTTGCTTCTGTCATCCTCGCTATCACAAGATATAATAATTTTTTGATTTTTGATTTTTCTAACGTTGTTCACTCCTAATCCAAGCTCCACAACATCAACATGGCTCTTGACTGTTTTTGCCACGTCATCACTAGTGTGTCTGGGGTCAGCGGATTCTACGATTAGAGCAAAATGAGGCCTCGCCAACACCTCTGCATAAGAGCGCGTGGGAGCCCCAGGTGGTGTAGACTCTTTTATTATATCTGCCTTTCGGTCAGTTTTTTTGCTTATAATACCCTCAGCAATGTTGGTGGCGGGTGTGTTTGTCGATGTTGCTGTCCCGCAGCATTGATTCAGGATTTCGCTTAACTTTTCCCTTATTTCTACCATAATGAGCTCGGCACCGATACCAGGATTTCCTTGGCAAGCTATTTGGCTCAGTTCCAGTTCTTTTATGTCGTTCAGTTCAATAATCATTTTATTGATTTGTTGAGTTAGTGTGTCGGTTATTATTTTTGTTTGTTCACTTTGTACCTCTTCAGTTTGTTTTATGACATTAGGTCTGCTTTGTAATTCTTTGATTAAATGCTTTGTTTCTGTGACAAGAATTGAAATCGAGTTCAACTGTGACTCTAAAAAGCTATTTTTATATTCCAGGACTTGTGGCTGAGTGACGTGGGTCTGCTCTCTGTTCATTATTCGCTCAAATGCTGAATGAAGGTCTTTAATATGTTGTATAGCTTCATAAGCTTGAGATGAAATATTTGTCAGCTTCTCTTCTATTTCGTATCCATTCCCATTGGCTTTATCGGTAGCTGGTTCTAGAATAGGTTTTGCATTTGATATATGTAGCTCCTTTTGTATATTTTGAATCGTTTTTAGTGCTCCATCCATTTCAAAATTAAGCCAACCACGGATAGCCTCAACAGCTTTATTTGTCTCTTGGATGGCTTCGTATGCTTCGTTAAGTTTGTGCGTATATTTTGTATGTAGTTCTGTTAATTGTTTATTATGAGCTCTTTCGACTCTTACCAGTTCTTTGGCTGCTCTACTGCGCTCTTGTTCCAAAGACAAGCGGTGCCGGGATCTCGAATCAGAGAGTGAGAGGGCGATCTCATACATTCCTTGCAAACATTCATGTACCTCAGTTTTGCACTCTCGCTTCATATTCCCAGCCTTTTCAAGTGCTTCCTTCCCTGTGAGCAAAAAATCGTTTGCTCTTTGTGTAGCTAGATCCATTGATATGCCTGCTCGTCTGTATGCCGGGGGTAAAATGCTTGATCGCTTGCTACAGCCACTAACCACACTATCCAAGTCAGACCATTCATCATCAGTTCGCGTGATTATTGGTTTATCTATACCTAAAATATCTAGTTCAGCCTCCATATCCATAGTTGCTGAACTGTTGTCATCTGGGTCTGCGTTTTCTGCTTGTGTTTCCTGGGTAATTACGGATGGTTTTGAAATTGTCGGCGAAGATTGTACCATAAAAGTAAGTTCACTTTCAAAATTGGGAGTGCGCACGTCTACGAATGATTGAGCCATAGGTTCTTCTTTTTGTGTAGATGCCGCATTTTGCATAAGCACTTTTTTTCTTAGGGTTGTACTAGGAGTTGAACTTGGTCCCTTCGTTTGCTTTGCTTTAGACGTTTTAAATAAAGTACTTTTTTGAAGACATTTTACGGAATATACAAAGTCCAAAAGTCCTAATTTATATAAATTACTATTGTAGGGGTAGCACACGTTAACTAAAAAATATTAAAAATTTTATAACTAAAAAACTGCTCACTAGAAAAATCCAAAAATTTGTACATATATTCCTAATGTTCTTCTTGACACTATTTGAAAATAAAAATAACGGGTCGTCACTTTATTTTTAAATTTATTGAGATATCAATTTTTATCAAATTTTATAAGTTCAATATCTCGTAAACCACTTAACTTAAAATTGTCCTGAAACTTGCTCCCGGCTCCTCTCCATGCGGACTACCAAAATCCGACTTCAAAAATAGCCGCACGACTCTGCTTCATCAAACACGTGCCCACGTGGCACTTGTTTTTTTGGGTTTTTCTCGAAGACTGTGGCTCCGAGAAATCTCAATTTTTGCACATGGGTGGGGGCCGCGAGTAGCTTTAAGGCCGCACTTTAAAAAATAGGGGTAAAGGCGATTAATCGCACAGCGTTTCACTTTGAAGTTTTTAAAATTTTTGAAAATCACTATTTTCACTATATCTTTTTCACAAAAACTCCGATTTTCTTGCTGTTTTCACTAATTTAAACCGCGAGTCAAAACGCAACTTTTGACATATCACACACGAAAATCAGATGCAAAAAACCTATTATTCCGAATTTTTAAGCGCGGAGCGACTTAAAAACGTGGCGTTCGAGACGACGATTGACACCGGACT